>VMBQ01005151.1:30185-59754 GCA_007657795.1 Dreissena rostriformis
TAACCTCGCGTACTTTCGCGGAATAAATACGCCGCATACGTACGCGGTGGATCAAGTGAAAAGATAAATGTTCGGCCCCATCAAATTCCTTGTTAGATTCTGTGATGCAACTATATTGTTAAACATTTTAATTATATTGAACAAATAAAATGAAAAATACTATTACCTTGCAATTTAATAGCTAGTAATAATCCAACAAAACACTGTGCCTTTATTTACTATAAATGTGTTTCAAGAATTTCGTAAACACATGCGTTAGGAACTGTACAAGAAGTTGGCACTCAACTCTACCTCCGTTCTCTGAAAAAGATTTGAAAGGCGGAGCTAAGCAAATGCTATTACAAAATTGGACGATTGTCATTGAGTAACAAACACACGATTGGTGAAGCGGGTAAATTTCTTGACAAAGGAAGCCAATTTTGTCGGCAAAAAAGGTGTAACTTTATGCCTTCAGACAGGAAGCGGCTTTCCTTTGATGATGTCAAACTTTCTATTCACACAAACTGCGAATGTGTGCGATACTTTTAATAATGTCATTGATCCTTTGTTTACATGTTTAGTATAAATAACCACCTGCTAACATGAAAAGTTGAAAGACGATGATTTGCTTGTAGTAAAACAACAAGTTTTCTTTACAAAAACATTACCACGGGATCGGTCAATCTTGGTCGAATTTCTTTATTTTTGTTCATGGACGACCTCATAAGTCGATTAACTATTTTATCTTTTTTGAATCCGCGCATATTAAATTATGATTTTAAATATTATTATAATTGTTCTTTAAAAATTTATTGACTTACTAATCATTTTCAAAAGATTTCTATTTTATGATTCGCATCGACTCGGCGTCATATCGCGGATCGCGGCTTTCCTCAGCATGTCGCGGCGGATAGATGCGAAGCATCGCAGCGAAATGCGATGTTCCGCCGCGAACTGACGCGGCTTTAACGGCCGACTCGGCATTGACTCATTGCGCCTTGACGCCGCGGATCACAAAATATGTTTGTTCCGCGTGAGCTGTACTGTAGGTGAACTTTTTTGTCAAGTTATTTCAAAATCCTTCAATGCATGGGGAAGTTACAGTTCAGGAAAGCCCTTATTTGTCAATAAAGCACTGACCTGTATTTTGAGCTTTGACCAAAACATTTAACTTTAACCTTGACGGGTGCCACATGGTATTTGAACACAACTTCTAAATTTTTCAATGCATGATAAAGTTACAGTCCAAACAAGTTTAGGGAGAGACCAATAGACCAAGAGACACGTCAAAGAGCAACTCTAATATAGCCCAAACCCCTGTCCCTGTATTGTGTGTGGGCAATATGTATAAGTATCATTTTTAGCCTTAATGATTCTCTAATCTTCTTATACAAGAGTATGTCCTCCTATTTATAATTGATCATGCAAATCTGTGTGGCTGCACAATAGTGTCACTTCAAAGGCCATCATTAAAAGAGCTCTTCAATCAAGGTACTTGCAAACAATAGGGATGTATTCCATCTTTATTAACACAAGACATCTAAGAGGGCTTTCTGGGCATTAACCCTTTGAGCGCTGGAACCAGCTTTTGAAGGCCTTTGCAAACAGTTTGGATCCAGATGAGACGCCACAGAACGTGGCGTCTCATCAGGATCCAAACTGTTTGCTACTCTGATAATATTTTTTGAAAAAAAATCAAAAGAAATGCTAATTTTATAAATTCAGCAGACGATATTTTAGCAGACAACAAATTACCCAGCATGCAAAGGGTTAAACAGTGACAATTTTCTCACTGATAATCAATTCAACCATCATCAAGCCCAATCTTCTAACTGAGCTGCTGGAAACCTGGAGCCAAGTTTGAAATAACAGAAAAAGCCATTGCAAATGCTCTATTATCCACTTTGAAACTGACAGATAATTGTGTCGTGTTCTGACAAAACTGGGCATAATTCTTGTGCTTAAATTGTCATCCCAGATTAGCCTGTGCAGTCCGCACAGGCTAATTAGGGACGACAATTTCCGCTTTTATGGAATTTTTTCGTTTAAATGATGTCACTTCTTAGTGAAAATCCAGTTTAGGCGGAAAGAGTCGTCCCGGATTAGCCTGTGCTGACTGCACAGGCTAATCTGGGATGACACTTTACGCACATGCATTATGCCCAGTTTTCTCAGAACACGACACATTTATCTTTTACACTATTCTACAATATGGTATACCTATGATGTAAAGCAGTGTCGTCCCTTTACCATTTAAAACAAGTGTGGTATTTCAAGCATACTGAATACTTTTATCATAAACCTGTGATTTGTTGTCAGGAAATGAGACTTAATTTACCACAACTCATGCTGGTGTTTGATAAATTGGGCTAATTGACACTATTCATTTGTTTCCCATGCTTAATTGTTAACATTCATGTATATATATATATGAGGGCACTGTGGGAAAACGGGGCTAAATGCATGATCGTAAAGTGTTGTGCTGATTAGTCTGTTCAGTCTGCACAAGCTAATTAGGTATGACTTTTTATGTCTGAACTGCATTTTTGCTAAGAAGAGACCTTTAAATGAAAAATTTGATAAAAGCAGAAAGTGTTGTCCCTGATTTATCCTGTGCTGACTTGCACAGGCTAATATGAGACGACACTTTACGCACATGCATTGAGCCCCTATCACCCATAGCAAGGCTCATAATTATACAGTACAGCAATAAATTGAATGCAATAAGTTCCCTAGTTCATTGTCTTGTGACCACACTTTGTTTCTATGTATCGGTAATCTCATATATACGCAGCCTGTCAATCAGAAACTACATCAAATAGAATAACATCTAAAACTGTACCATGTATAAACCTCATAGAAATGCAGTTTTACAAAAAATAAACTGATCAGTTTTATACATACCTTTAAACAGGCTATTGCTCTCTTGTTTATTGTTATCCTATAAATTCGGCTTAAGGAAGAGAATAAATATGAGCCTTGCTGTAGGAATACAGGGTTTAATACATGTGCATAAAATGTTGTCACAGATTAGCCTGTGCAGTGTGCACAGGCTAATCAGAGGTCATACTTTCTGCCTTAACTGGCTTTTAGCTAAGAAGAGACTTCCTTTAAACAAAAAATACCATAAAAGCGGAAAGTGTTGTTCCTGATAAGCTTGTGTGCATGCATTAAACCCTGTTATCCCAGAGCAAGGCTCCTATATTTTCCTTTCATTTCAGACAAAGATCAAGATGAAGTTGACCTACACCCCCCCTGCGGGTGCTAAACCTGTGGCTGGGAAACCCGCTGCTGCTGCCACTGTTGGCGCTGCTGGTGACACTGTTGATACGAGTCAAGGTGAAGTGGTCACAGTGGATGGTGGAATAGAAGAGGTATGGGGCGTTGTATCGTAGTCTTTATCCCATGTATTAGATAATTGAGCCCAATTCTGGGAAAACTGGCTTAATGCATGTGATTAAAGTTTTGTGCCAGATTAGCCTTTGAAGTCCACACAGGCTAATCAGGGACAACACTTTCCGCTTGACTGGATTTTCTGGAAGAAGAGACTTCCTTTTACAATTCTATAAAAGCGAAAAGTGGCGTCCCTGATTAGCCTTATCTGGAACGGCACTTTACATACATGGCTTAAGACCAGTTTTCCCAGAACATCGATCATAATTATAATCATCAACTGACAATTTTCAATTATTTTTAAGGTAATTCCAAAAAGAGGAATATCATCAACTATGTAAGAACAAAATACTGCTCCTGACTGCAACAGTCATAGAAATACACTGTATTTATGAATGATTATCAATTCAAAATGATAAAATAATAAAGAATTAATAACTGAAACAATTTATAATAGTGTGTGATACCAATTAAACCAATTGACTGATGTAGCAGGAAGTGGAAGCAGGCGCTGGCGGTCAGGTAGGTACCACATACATAAACATAACCATATTGTGTATCAGAAATGCTTGTACTGTATTAATAATAAGTCAACAGTGGATAATAATATAACATTTATATTTTAGTCTCAGTTCATAAACAAGCTTTTAAACTCTTTGGACTCTCCAAAGACACCAACCACCATTACCCAGAAAACTGACTCAAGAGCATCTCTAAAAGTCACAGGCTTTCAATCTAGCAAAAGTAAAAAGGGTTCAACCAAACTAATTTTTAACTTCAAAAATCAAATCAAAAACACACGTTTTGATTTGAAATATATGATTATTTTTTAATGACTTCTATACATTTGGAAAATCTTTCTTAACCTTGAAGTATGCCAAAGCCTTTTACCAAAGTACTTATTTCCATAGCTTGATGTATAAATTACTTTAAGATTTTATACATTTCTAATGCAATTCCATGTTTATTGCTATATAATATACAGGTACTACACATTGTACGTGTTTAACAAATTTGTTCGATAAGGTCTTTTATATGATAATATCATGTATGTGTTATGTTTCATACTTAACCATGTGCATTAATTGTTTATAAAGTGTATTAATTTATTATAGTCATAACAGCATGGTGACACCTGAAGTCACATAATCAAAACATTATATTACATTACATATTATATCATATAACAAGTATGTGAATAATACACTGATACATCGCCAGTTAGCGAGTTGTGGCAGATATCATATTATTTTCTGTACATGTATGACTGTCAACTTGATCTTAGCGATTTGAAAGAGCACATAACATTTTGAACTTATTATTGTTGTAATGAAATACTTTTCAACAAGACCATTACAACTCGTAAAGCTGTTTCATAATAAATCCTTCTAAAATACCACCAAAATATATTTGCAATACAGTATGATACATTTTTTGGAGATTTCTATTTTGCCAGAGAATGCTGATGTAAAGCTATATAAATACAGGTCATTATGTATTTACCTCATTCTCATATCTAATATGTGTCGTGTTCTGAGAACACTGGACAAATTGCATGTGCGTAAAGTGTCATCCCAGATTAGCCTGTGCAGTCCCCACAGGCTAATCCGGGAGGACACTTTCCGCCTTAACTGGATTTTCGCTTAGAAGAGACATCATTTAAAATTCCATAAAAACGGAAATTGTCATCCCTGATTAGCCTGTGCGAACTGCACAGGCTTATCTGGGATGACAAATTACGCACAAGCATTTTGCCTATGAGTTTTCTCAGAACACGACACATATATTCCAAATTACTTTCATCGCTGGCATACATTACCAGTCATCAAATGCACACTAGTATTTATGTATCAATACCAAAGTGTCTGTCAAAGCTTGCAAGAATGACAGAAATGTTATAATTATCATCATCCAATGAATTTCCTGCAATTACCATTGTTTATATAATGTCAAAAAATTAATGTCAAATAAGCTTTATAGTGAGATAATTAGTGACCTGAAACTGCCTCGGCATACATTCATTATTAATGATTACTGGTAATTTCCATATAATTAGTGGAGGTTTCTGTACCACTAATTTGAGTTCTTAACTATTAGCAGTTTATACGTATATGTATACCCCAGTATGCCTTTATTCGTACCAAATTTATGTTATCATATTTTGGTATGAATAAAGGCATATTTTATGACAAAAGGGGAATGTTTACATGTTTTTATTCTACTTATTTATAAAGCATTCATGAAATGCTTTTCCTCAATTTCAAAATTAGACCATAATCATACTTGATTCAATAGAAATTGTTGGAATTATTTACCGAAATATTATTTACTTAGTCATTTTTTGTCCACATTTAGTAATTTTTTATTCCAATATAAAGCTAACATTGAGAGGGGAATTAAAAAAGGGGGGGGGGTATAAACTTTTAAAGAAGGGGCATTGGGCAGAATTTCTGCCCCAAATTTTCCCTTAAAAAAATCTCTTTCAAAAAAGAAAATATGGGCTATGGTACTCAGTGTTTGTTTACATAAAACTATGTAACATTCAACTATATTACCATTTAAATGCATCATTAGAATCGATACAACCTTGTGTAAGTGAACATCTAATCATAATCAACAGTTTTTCTGATGAAAAATCAAAGACTTGTATACAATTGACGTTACAAATTACCTCCATTCAGATTTAAAAAATGGTTTTAAATGACTTCCTTTGACTTAGCTTAATATTCTTTAGGAGGAGGAGGAAGAAGAGGAAGCAGATGCGGGTCCCCCAGAGATCAACCCAGCAACTGGGCAACCAATACCACGACCTAAGAAGAAAAAGAAGATGGGAAAACGACGCTTCCGTGGAAAACTGTCTAACAAACCACAAGATTTTCAGGTAATTAAATTGTTCCACTACAACAGTTTTGTGTCCATGAAACATAAATACATAGAATGGCTAAAAATACAACATACAGACACAGAGTGGTTCAAAACACAACATACAGACACAGAATGGCTCAAAACACAACATACAGACACAGAATGGCCCAAAACACAACATACAGACACAGGGTGGTTCAAAACACAACATACAGACACAGAATGGCTCAAAACACAACATACAGACACAGAATGGCTCAAAACACAACATACAGACACAGGATGGCTCAAAACACAACATACAGACACATAATGGCCCAAAACACAACATACTTGAAACTTGAAACTTGAGCATTTGATTGAACGCCTATTTCTACATATAAACATATTCAATGGCGTTGTACAATAGAAATAAAAACAAAAATTAAACACAAATAAAAAACATGCAATAATATGGAGTGACACAGAAACCGATCCACAACAACACTATGGAACAACACAACATACAGACACAGAATGGCTCAAAACACAACATACACCACAGAGTGGTTCAAAACACAACATTCAGACACATAATGGCCCAAAACACAACATACAGACACTGAATGGCTTAAAACACAACATACAAAGAATGGCTCAAAACACAATATACAGACACAGAGTGGTTCAAAACACAACATACAGACACATAATGGCCCAAAACACAACATACAGACACAGAATGGCTCAAAACACAACATACAAAGAATGGCTCAAAACACAATATACAGACACAGAGTGGTTCAAAACACAACATGCAGACACAGAATGGCTCAAAACACAACATATGGACACAGAATGGCTCAAAACACAACATATGGACACATAATGGCTCAAAACACAACATACAGACACTGAGTGGTTCAAAACTCAACATACAGACACAGAAAGGTTCAAAACTCCACATAAAGACACATTGTGGCTCAAAATGCAACATCCATTTACAACACGGCTAAAACACAACTATATACCAAAACAAAATTACTCAAAACGAAACATAAAGGTACAGAATGGCTCAAAGTCCCACATAAGAACACAGAATGTCTTAAAACGCAGAATAAAGACTCAAAACTTTTTTGATCTAGTAAGAAAGGTCATACATTTAATTTGATTTCCTAAGGACTACACACCAGTCAGACTATACTTTTCTTGTGGCCCCTACAGATCCGTGTGAAGGTCATTGAAGGTCGTCAGATCGAGGGCTCCAACATCCAGCCTATCTGTAAGGTCACCTGCTACAACCAGTCCAAGCGGACCCGAGTGAAGAAGTCCACAAACTCCCCGTTCTGGGACGAGACTTTCTTCTTCAACTTTAAGGCGTCGCCTGCGGAGCTGTTTGACGAAGTGCTGGAGTTTGAGATTTTTAATTCCAGGAATGTCAGAGCAGACGCCTTCATTGGATCATTTAAGGTTTGTGGTTGATACTAAGATATCTCATTGCTGTATCAATTCGTACAATGTTCTGAATGGTTGCTTTTAGAAGTTTAGTACTGTTTTTTTTAACTTTTATGTTGATTGTTGCCTGTAAATATCAGATTTACAACATTTAAAACATATATGAGCCTTGCTCTGTAAAAAACCCCGGGTTTAATGCATGTGGGTAAAGTGTTAAACAGGGACGACACGTTCTGCTTATTTTTTGTTTAAAGGAAGTCTTGTCTTAGCTAAAATCCTTTAGGCTGAGAGTGTCATTCCTCATGAGCATGTGCAAACTTCACAGGCTAATCTGGGACGAAATTTTACACATATACATTTTACCTCATTTTGTTCGAGCCAGCTCATATCAATGCTGCATGCATTCATACATGGTTCTGATTGAATGTTTTTAGAAGCGTAATATTGTCTTTAAATTTTGTGTTAGTTGTTACCTGTAACTTTTGATCCTGTAACAGTAAACAAAACATATTATTTACATTAAACTTTATTGAAAGCTTTCAATATTTAATTGCTAAAATCATTTGCAAAATTTATATTACTCTAAGCTTAATTTACGTTTTGGGGAAACATTGAGCAACAAATACCAGTAGTACAACTTTTTAAACATATATGAGCCTTTCACTTTCTTAATGAAAATCCAGTCTTGGCGGAAAGTGGCGTCCCTGATTAGCCATTGTGGGTTTCACAGGCTAATCAGGGACAACACTTTACGCACATGCATTTAACCCTTTGAGCGCTGGAACCGGATTTTGAAGGCCTTTGCAAACAGTTTGGATCCAGATGAGACGCCACAGAATGTGGCGTCTCATCAGGATCCAAACTGTTTGCTATTCTGATAGTATTATTTGAAAAAAAATCAAAGAAAATGCTAATTTTATAAATTCAGCAGACGACATTTTAGCAGACGACAAATTTCCCAGCATGCAAAGGGTTAACCCCGTTTTCCCAGAGTGAGACTCATAAATATTATAAGGGAACCCCTGCAGGCTATCTTTCTATCTTTCCCAATGTTCATGCCTGATCCCTCTGTGTTGTGTTCTGAGAAAACTGGGCATAATGCTGGAGCGTAAATTGTCATCCCAGATTAGCATGTGCAGTCCGCACAGGCTAATCAGGGACGACAATTTCCGCTTTTATGGAATTTTTCGTATAAATGATGTCTCTTCATAGCGAAAATCCAGTTAAGACGGAAAGTGTCGTCCCTGATTAGTCTGTGCGGACTGCACAGGCTAATCTGGAACGACACTTTACGCACAAGCATTATGCCCAGTTTTCTCAGAACATGACACCCTTTCGTCTGCAGATGGACATAGGTATGGTATGGGAGCAGACGAACCACACGTTCTCCAACAAGTGGCTGCTCATGAGTGACCCAGATGACAAGATGGCCGGCGCCAAGGGATACCTCAAGTTCAGTGCCCTGGTCCTGGGGCCTGGCGACACTCCTCAGGTATGGACTTGCTATGGGAAAACTAGGTTTAATGCATTCGCGTAAATTGTTCCCCCAGATTAGGCTGTGCAGTCTGCACAGGCTACAGTCTGCACAGGCTAATCAGGGACAAAACTTTCCGCCTTAACTGCATTTTTGCTAGAAGAGACTTTGTTTCAATAAAAATAAAATATAACAGCGGAAAGTGTCATCCCTTATTAGCCTGTGCTGATTGCACATGCTAATCTGGGACAGCACATTACCCACATGCATTACGCTGGGGCCAAAAGCTACCTCAAGTTCAGTGCCCTGGTGCTTGAGCCTGGCATCACCCCTCAGGTAAGTTCTTTGAAAAATTCCACACAAGCAAAAGTGTCGTCTCTGATTAGTGGACTGCACAGGCTAATCTGGGACAACACTTTACACTCATGCATTTAGCTGGTGCTAAGGGCTACCTCAAGTTCAGTGCCCTCTGCTTGGGCCTGGGGACACTTTTCAGGTAGGGCCCGTCCTGTTGTATTATAAAACCCATAGTAAAAAAAGCGACAATGTTTGAGTATTATGTATCACTTTTTTACCAGAGATCAGAAGTCACTATTACTAAAAATCGACCATTTTTCACCAGAGGTCAAATGTCTTGTGATTGGTTGCAAAACAATCTTAAAACTGCTGTGATAAATGGTCATTGTATTTGATTATAAGACATTACATATGTACAGATAAAGCGTAATATGAAGGTGATGTACAATCTTTATAATGCTTGTTGGTAAATTGTCATCCCAGATTAGCCTGTGAAGTCCGCACAGGCTAATCAGGGACGACAATTTCCGCTTTTATGGAATTTTTTGTTTAAATAATGTCTCATCTTAGCGAAAATCCAGTTTAGGCGGAAAGTGTTGTCACTGATTAGCCTGTGCGGACTTCCCACTCTAATCTGGGATGACAATTTACGCAAAAGCATTATGCCCAGTTTTCTCAGAACACGACACAATTGTTGGAAGTTTTCCCCACTATAAGAAACCTGTATAACTTGCATTTTCTACAAAGCCTTCATACTATTTTATCCTTTTTTAGTCAATAAGAACTGGCAAACATTATTTGGCTTTATTCATTTGCATGATATGACTCAAGTTGTTTTCAAAAGATGAAAAGATGGGTGATTTTGTGTTTTTTTGTTTTCAGTCCATGGCCAACACCACCCAAGATTCAGATGACATTGAAAGGTACATTTATAAATTGCTGATTTCAAGCATGTTTTCTGAAAATCCTAATTCACTTTAAATTAAGGCTTACATTTAGTTTTTGTTATAACGCAAGTGCTTTACATGTGCACAAGAAAAAATTCTGCGGTTTAGTTGTTTACAAGTAGTTGGAAAATTGGTCTTAAACCAATGCAATGGCAATTAATACTAATATAAACCTTTCATGATTTGCACTTCATGACTAATGCAAGTACAAAAATAAGAATAAAGGTTGTTGTGTTTTTTTAGTTTTTAATCAAACTGTTTAACTAATATATAAGGATTGTGTAATCCAATCATGGCTAAGGTACATTATTGCATACCAGTCTTATGCCTGTTTCAGCAACCTTCTGCGTCCAGCAGGTGTCCAGTTGAGACCAGCAACATTTGCCCTCAATGTGTACCGATGTGAGGACATACCTAGAAGTGAGTACATAAACACTAAACCTAGCTGCCAGCTTACCATACCTTCGATTCAATACTATAGTCTACCTGTACTGTCTGAGTCTCTTCCTTACAAAATAAATGTTTTACCCTTTACAACTTAGATACGCATTTTGAGACGTTTGTAGTCCCTAAGAAAATCAATTTAAATTAAAGATCTTTCTTACAAGATGCAAACGTTTTGGCTTCATTTCCTACCCTTAGATACTGATGAGCAGAAAGCAGCATAATACCTGAACAGCCTGCAAGTTAATCGCTAGTCCATATAAACGGACTCCCAGAGCTTTTGATAATTTTTGCTATGGCAGCTCTGGGAGTCCATATGCACCCCTTCATAAACATGGGTGCAGTTCAGCGCACCGAGTCCGTGCGCTTCACTAAACAGATGTCGTTCGAGACAAATTGAGGAAAATAATGAATAAACTTCATAAACATGTTAAATTTACCTGAATGGCAACCTTCGGACGTTATCCTGTGCATGCACCCTAAAAAACACAACGATGTTTCAACACACCATTCTCGTTGACATTTTTATGTTTTGAAATTTGAAACAGTATATTTTGTGATGAATATTTTACATTGTCATCGACTTAGGCTACATCACATAACCCGATGTGCAAAATATTGGTGTACTGCGACCTTAACGATAAGGACACTTAAGTCATCAACAAAATAACAGTTCCAATATGGTGGATAGAGCGTACGAAAGAAAAACAAATTAAAAAAAAGCAATTATGTCTTGCTTTAATGGTACCATTTGGATGAGTTTGTGGTTAAGACAGGTAAACTTTGATAAGTTTTTTCAGTGTTCCTTAACACTGGCATTGTTGATTACATTTTGCACCCATGGACAAAAGACAGCGCATTGCAACTCTCAGCAACCCTTTGGGTTGTAAAGCTGAGAGTTGAATTATTGCAACTAGTTAATCGCAGGCAGTTCTGGTTTTTATGCTGGTTGCATATAGCCATTTTCACTTTGCTTCTGAGCGGGAAAGTGTTAAATATCCAAATAATTTAATGTACTTAAATCTTTCCGGTGGTTTTAAGGGAAGTATCAGAGATTCAAAATTGGTAATTCACTGTTTAAAACACGGACACAATTACTAATATCAATAGTTTTGTTGTTTCATTGTAAAAACTGTTTGTGGTTCCCGAATTTATATGTTAAATGTTGGATTTTTGACAATGTCCATCTCAAGATTTACCAGATGACAACTTTTACCCTCCAAATTCTTCAGTTAAACCCTTCTAAAATTTTAATAAAGCATAAAAGTATTAAAAAACGGGTTGCTTAAGATATATTTTTTATTTTTGTATTCACTCTTGGTCATATTTTTATTTTTTTAATTTCAACGATCACTTATTAATTACAATTAATAGGCAAGCAAAACAAACACACGTCATCTATGTATTTATTTCCATAACTGCTTTTTACAGGGCTGAATGTCTTTTTTGAGCACTTATAAGTGAAAGCCTTATTTTGTAGCACTTGTAAGTTAAAGCCTCATTTTGTTCCTTACAGTGGACACAGCGTTCCTGCAGGGGGTCAAGAAGCTATTCAATGTTGGTCAGGAACAAAAGGAACTTGTGGATCCCTACTTCCTTATGAACTTCGCTGGCAAGGAGGTGAGGGGGTCATGCTTAACAAGTCATAAAATAATTGATCACTCTGTCCACTAAGTTATCAATTTTTTATGCCCCCGAAGGTGGGCATATATTGATTGCACTGTCCGTCTGTCTGTCTGTCCGTCTGAAATTCCGTGTCTTTGCATTTAGGTTTTGCGTTTAGGTTTTGAAAAATGTGGAAAAAGGGGGCATATGTCATCCTATGGTGACAAGCCTTGTTTTAAGTTATTTATGTTTCTATAGCACTGTTTGTCAGACAGAATTGTCGACTTAATGTTGAAAAAACTCTGTACATAGCAAACTATCAATTTGTAATATTGGAATGACAATTTTATGATGTCATATTTCAGGTCCAGACCAAGATCATGTACTGCAATGACCATCCAGAGTTCAATCAGACCCTGAGGATAGGCCTTCAGGTATGAATTTTTTTTTTCAATCAGGTCTAAACTTTGTTAGCTTTATAGAAGCCACATTTATGACTCTGCCTTAATTAAACATGGTAAGAGTGTTTATATTTAAAATATCAAGGCCGTGTTTGAATCAGTGTCAAAAGGGGTAAAAAACTAGGTCACAAGATACATTCTTGGTGAACTTTGGACTCAGGTCAGCACTTAACTCTTTCAGTGCTGGAACCGAATTTTGAAGGCCTTTGCGAACAGTTTGGATCCAGATGAGACGCCGCAGAACGTGGCATCTCATCAGGATCAAAACTGTTTGCTATTCTGATAGTATTCTTTGAAGAAAAAAAATCGAAGAAAATGCTAATTTTAGAAATTCAGCAGACAACATTTTAGCAGACGACAAATTTCCAAGCATGCAAAGGGTTAAGGGCCACCATGGTGTTCTTGTTTGTTGAGTAGCCAATTTCTAAACTGCTCTGTTTATTAGTTTTGTCCTTTTGATCATTGTTCAAATGTTGTTTGTTTGTTTCATGCATTCCTGTTTCCATGGTTTCAGTTTCCATCGATGTGTGAGAAGATCAAACTGACCATGAAAGACTGGTAAATATGGACTTCATTTACATGCATATGAGTCTCGCTTTGGGAAAAGGGGGTTAATGCATCCGCATAAAGTGTCATCCCAGATTAGCCTGTGCAGACCCCACAGCCTTATCAGGGATGACACTTTCCGCCTGAACGGGATTTTAGCTTAGAAGAGAATTTCTTTCAAGAAAAATACGACAACCGCAGAAAGTGTTGTCCATGATTAGCCTTTGCGGACTGCACATGCTGATCTGGGCAATAATTTAACGCACATGCATTTAACTCCATTTTCCCAGAGCAAGGCTCACACAAGCAACATTTCTTTAACAAGTTTATCCCATATGTTTTATTATAAGCTCACTAGCTAAATTGTTAAACACATTTTTATTTATTTTTAATCCTTAATCTGGTTCTTTTTGTAAAAATATTTGGGAAAAAAACTCAAAAGTTTTATGTCCGTATTAATTCAAGTTTTGTTCAACTCTTAAAAAATGTTTTTTTATTGTCATTTCTTTAGCTGTCAACCTGAATGCAATGCGTTTTATTTGTTGTGTAACAGCAACATGTTATTAATTAATTATCAATGTGTGATTGATGTTTCATAATTCATGAAAAAAAAACTAGATAATAGAACACACAGTCTTGTACTATTCATCACTAATTTTATTATCTGTCAATAGACTTTTAATCGATATATGACCAATTTTTTTGCATTCAGTGTTCAATTTATATATTCTCGGCAAAATTGGTTATGTTTGATTTTGTTGCAGGCAAAAGAAGCTTCTTATTCAAGTTTATGACTTTTCAGAAATATTGTATATATGTCCAGCATCATGCAAAAATGGGTACAATGCCACATGTAGCCAGTGTGGCTCCAGACCAGCCTGTGCATACGCACAGTCTAGTCAGGAGCTAAGCTGTCTGCAATAAATTCAACTACAGGTTTTTTGGTCTCGTTAGCATACAGGGTAGCATATGACCAGACTGTGCGGATGCGCTGGCTGGTCTGGAGTTTCACTGGCCTCATAAGACCCATTTTATCACGATGCAGCTCATTTATAACTTATACAATGATTAGAAACGTTAGAAACTGTGTTTTTATGCCCCTGAAGGTGGGCATATAGTGATCGCACTGTTGGTCTGTCTGTCTGAAATTCCATCAAACTTTGCGTTTAGGTTTAGAAAAATGTTGAAAAAGGGGGCATATGTGATCCTATGGTGACAAGCTTTGTTCCTTATGCTTGCACAGGATTGATTTGAGGACAATAATGATTATATAAGCCTCACTCTGTGAAAAGGGGGTTTAATGCATGTGAGTTAAGTGTCGTCCCAGATAAGCCTGTGCAGTCTGCACAGGCTAATCAGGGACAACACTTTCTGCTTTTACTGAATTATTCCTTTTAAAGAAAGTATCTTACTAGCAAAAATCCAATTAAGGCGGAAAGTGTCGTCCCTGATTAGTCTGTGCAGACTGCACAGGCTAATCTGGGACGACACTTTACACGCATGCATTAAGCCCCATTTCACAGAGCTAGACTCACATAAATTAACATGATAGCCTCATTTTTATGAATAAAATGTGCGGCGAACTATGTTAACATCTGATATGAATATGAAAAGCCTGGCATGTATTTTTGGAATTGATATTTGTTTAAATCTTGGAATGATGCATGTCAATCTAAACAGAAATTGGAATTGCAAAACAAACCTTAATTAAAGAAATAGATTTAATATTTAACAGTTATAATTTTGTTATAAATTTATCAGTCTGCTTATGTGTTTTCATAAAGGTGATGGTGGTGATGTAAAAGGGACTTGTTCACTGATTTTGGAATGTTTTGAAGTTTTTCATTAAATGCTTTAAATTGATAAATATAAACATCAGAACTAAAGAGCTCCAATATAAAAAAGAATAAAAGTAAAAAGGAAAAAAAAAGAGAAAAAAAAGTTAACCACACCAGGGCTCAAACTACTGACCCATGGAGTAAAAGCCAAGGGCCAAAACCACTCAGCCATCCGTCTTCACGTGTGTGTGTGTGTGTCTTTACAACTACATTATGAGCGGACCTGACCATCCGTCTTCACATGGGTTACCATTTATTTTATACTTTGTATAACCGTCCATGTTTTTTTACAAAATATAATGATGACACAAGAAATCAATTTTTTTAAATCATTTCGCGTCTGAGACGCTTCATAATTTTATCAATTCTAACGATGATTTTTCGTAAACGAAAGTGTATTTTCAGTGTAAGTCTGCGGCATAAGTGTTATTTCGCACACTGATGTACATTGTTCATTAATTTCTTGAATCTGCAACAAAAAGTTGGAAAAAAATCTCATTTTGATAAACTGTGAACAAGTCCCTTTAAATCACAGTGTACTTTTGTGACATAACATAATTATGCTATGACCTTCACACTGGCCACATTATTATGGGAAGTTAGAATCAGCCATCAATCATGGAATAAACTGTGTTTTTATGCCCCTGATGGTGGGCATATAGTGATCACACTGTCCGTCAGTCTGTCTGTCCGTCTGAAATTCCGTCACACTTTGCGTTTAGGTTTCGAAAAATGTGGAAAAACACTTAAGGTTTAGGTTTAGAAAAATGTGGAAAAAGGGAGCATATGTCATCCTTTGGTGACAAGCCTTGTTTCAACAATGCATTATAAGCAGTTTTACCTGTTATTATGCCCCCGGTAGGATGGCATATAGTGATCGCACTGTCCGTCTGTCTGTCCGTCCGTCTGAAATTCCGTCACACTTTGCGTTTAGGTTTTGCATTTAGGTTTCGAAAAATGTGGAGAAAGGGGGCATATGTCATCCAATGGTGACAAGCCTTGTATTTAATACTTTTGACAAACTAGTTAAATTTAGACACTTCTTAAAGCATTATCACAAATCACATATCACAAAATACATTTAGAACATGAAATGAACAGATTTGTTTGAAAAAGTCACTCAAATAATGTCCATGCCAACTCTTCACATGATACATTGTTACAGAGCATGCAACTGCAATACTTAGTAGAAAATAACCTCTGTATGCCTTTTCACCTTTTCACAGGGACAGAATTACGGAAGATGATTACATTTCTTCAGCATTTCTTCCGGTCTCCAATCTATCTGCTCTTGGAGAAGATGGTTCGTTTAAGGCACCATTACAGTGATATGGGGCCAGTGTTATCGAGCCTTTATTATATCCAGATATTGGGCCTCCATTATATCCTAGGCTAACCCTGTGTGGCCTGAGCAAGACAAATACATTTTACACTGGAAAAAATCATATTTTCCCTCAATGTACTTGACCCTCACTCTGTGAAAATGGGGCTTAATGTCTGAGCATAAAGAGTTGTCCCAGATTAGCCTGTGCAGTTTGCACAGGCTTATCATAGAAAACACTTTCTGCCTTATCTGGATTTCTGTTAAGAAGAGACTTCCATAAAAGCTGAAAGCTTCCTCTTTGACGCAGTCTGCACAGGCTATTTTTTAGAGTACACTTTAGGCAAATGCATTTAGTCCTATTTTCCCAAGTAGAGGTTCAATTCATATCCCATGTTAACTCTTAGTTTACTATTGTCTTACCATGATTATTGCTTGCCAGTGTCTTGCTGGGGCTACATTGTAGCTTCTCATACAACTGTTTACCATACAGCTGTGTACCTCTTGTGTTAACCCTTTGAGCGCTGGAACCGAATTTTGAAGGCCTTTGCAAACAGTTTGGATCCAGATGAGACGCCACAGAACGTGGCGTCTCATCAGGATCCAAACTGTTTGCTATTCTGATAGTATTCTTTGAACAAAAACGAAAGAAATGCTAATTTTAGAAATTCAGCAGACGACATTTTAGCAGATGACAAATTTCCCAGCATGCAAAGGGTTAAAATGAGCCGCATCATGCGAAAATGGGTCTTTTATNTTTTATGTCTTAAATACACATTTCCATCAAAATCCTGCCATGTTCTGTAAAAGTTGCAGACAACAAGGTGTAAATATTTTGTTCAAATTTTAATGATACAAATTTGTATTAAAGCGACTTTTTCACCGTTTGGCTAAATGACAATTTAAAACATTTTTGTTATAGATTAAAAAAAGAATGTATTAATATATTCAAACAAGCAAAATAACACTCATGATTTGGAAAAATGTTTAAAATATAATTATATTTGTTTATTGATAATCATCAATAGGTATCAGAAAAATAATATAGCATTTGTAACACTTTTTATCGATAAGTTAAGAAAACCTTGTATTACCGACATGTCTGTTAGAATATGTACCAATTAGGTAGTAGCTTCAATCTAAAACAAGAGATAAAATGTTTAGGTTCGCATTCCTCATTGAGTTTTCTGTAGAGTTATTTGCTTCAAACATGGACAATCAACATATTATTTGGACACCAACACTTTCTTTGGCTTTAAACTATATAAGGGTTGCTCTGGGAAAACTGGGCTAAATGCATGTGCGTAAAGTGTTGTCCCAGATTAGCCTGTGCTGTCTGCTAATCAGGGATTACACTTTTTGCTTTTAAGGGATATTTCGTTTATAAGAAGTTTCTCCTAAAGGAAATTCTTTCTAGGTGGAAATTGTCGTCCCAGATGAGTCTGTTTAGACTGCACCGGCTAATCTGGGATCCCATTTGTTTCCAGAGCAAGGCACATATTACTATGTATTTATTATCCTTTGTAAGCCAATATTATTTATGCTAGCTGTATAAGTTTATTATCCATGTATGGAAGTAGCAGTTATATTTTTAACCTGCATGAACTACTCACGCAGTAACTAACCGGAATGTTTGTTGATTCAAACATAATGAAAATTGGTGAAAACGTTTGTTAATATAAACATCTCATATGGTGTGGGGATTGCATGAACACAGTTAACTTGTTTCAGGGCAGTATTTTTCTTTGCAGATGAACCTTGACAAGATGATGAAATGTTGATATTTCATATGTTGTCATCTTGAAAAATTCCAATGTGATTCAATGATAGTGTCAGCTTCTAGCACTACATTTAGCATGTGTTAAATGCAGACAAAATATAGCACAATACATGTATGTTTATATATTACTAGGGACAGACTGACGCAAGATGATTTTATTGGCACTTCTTTTATTGAGGTTTCACATATTTCCTCATCCGGCGATCAGGGTATACATTTTTGTTATTTTTAGCTTGTCCCAGCCATGGTTTGCATCTCTTACTAAGATATTAACATGATCGTGATCTGGATTGATACTTGGTGAAATCTGTCTAGTGCTTGGTATTACATTTTGACATATGAGCCTCACCCTGGGAAAACAGGGCTAAATAGTGCATGTGCGTAAAAGTGGGATTAATCCAGATCAGAGATTAAACATTCCTCTCAGACTGGATTTTCATTTAGAAGAGATTTCCTTTCAATGAAAAATTCCGCTGAAGTGGAAAGTGTCTTCCCAGATTAGCCTTAGACACTTTTTGCACATGCATTAAGCCCTATTTTTCCATAGCATGGCTAAAAAACATAACACAGTTTAATTCAAGATACTTATTTGAAGACATTGTTGCTATTTGACTTAGAATTTAAATAACAGTTGATAAAAAAAAAATCACTATCTAAGTACAGTCTAAGAAAAATTATTATCTATTAAAGTACAGTCTTAGAAAAATCATTATATATGTACAGTCTAAGAACAATCACTATCTATGTTCAGTCTAAGATCAATCACTATCTATGTACAGTCTAAGAAAAATCATTATCTATGTACAGTCTAAGAACAATCACTTTATATGTACCACTGGGGGCTCACAACGTCAAAGCGTTGTCCGTTTCTCTACGACGTCGGGTATATGTTTTACTACGAAACATTGTGTCAATACACTACTTAATCAGGCGTGTTTCATCTTTTCTGGTATTTATGGATGAGAGAATGGAACATCCAGTAATGG
Organism: Dreissena rostriformis; assembly: GCA_007657795.1. Taxonomy (NCBI): domain Eukaryota; kingdom Metazoa; phylum Mollusca; class Bivalvia; order Myida; family Dreissenidae; genus Dreissena; species Dreissena rostriformis. Next base: position 49,556 of record VMBQ01005151.1, read on the forward strand.
TAGGTACTTATGTTCAAAAACAAACTAATTACAAATGCGCGTAGTTGCAACAGTTACATTGATTTTGAGCTAAAATCGAAATATATTGATTTTAAGTAATGCATAAGGTGGTTATTCTGTTAAAATAGCCAATTACAGTAACTTAACTTACATGCAACTTCCTGTTACTTTGATATACTGTACGTTTAATATTTTAAAGTACAAAACAGGTTACGAATATATATTTTAATAATTCAAATGCTTTGTTTGGAAGGAAATTACAAGTCGGTTTATGTATAGGTTTTGCACAGAGAGTGTATTGGTTGTGCAACGAACTACAAATATAATGTATAGGTAACTCAACGAAGTTTTGATAAATCAACGGTATATCTCATGTTTACCGCATACATTCGTAGTGAAACATATACCCAACGTCGTAGAGAAACGGACTACGCTTTGACGTCATCAGCCCCTTGTGTGTACAGTCTAAGAAAAATCACTATCTTTGTACAGTCTAAGAAAAATCACTATCTATATACAGTCTAAGAAAAATCACTATCTATATACAGTCTAAGAAAAATCACTATCTATGTACAGTCTAAGAACAATCACTATCTATATACAGTCTAAGAACAATCATTATCTATGTACAGTCTAAGAACGATCACTATCTATGTTCAGTCTAAGAACAATCATTATCTATGTACAGTCTAAGAACAATCACTATCTATGTACAGTCTAAGAACAATCACTATCTATGTACAGTCTAAGAACAATCACTATCTATGTACAGTCTAAGAACAATCACTATCTATGTACAGTCTAAGAACAATCACTATCTATGTACAGTCTAAGAACAATCACTATCTATGTACAGTCTAAGAACAATCACTATCTATGTACAGTCTAAGAACAATCACTATCTATGTACAGTCTAAGAACAATCACTATCTATGTACAGTCTAAGAACAATCACTATCTATGTACAGTCTAAGAACAATCACTATCTATGTACAGTCTAAGAACAATCACTATCTATGTACAGTCTAAGAACAATCACTATCTATGTACAGTCTAAGAACAATCACTATCTATGTACAGTCTAAGAACAATCACTATCTATGTACAGTCTAAGAACAATCACTATCTATGTACAGTCTAAGAACAATCACTATCTATGTACAGTCTAAGAACAATCACTATCTATGTACAGTCTAAGAACAATCACTATCTATGTACAGTCTAAGAACAATCACTATCTATGTACAGTCTAAGAACAATCACTATCTATGTACAGTCTAAGAACAATCACTATCTATATACAGTCTAAGAACAATCACTATCTATGTACAGTCTAAGAACAATCATTATCTATGTACAGTCTAAGAACAATCACTATCTATGTACAGTCTAAGAACAATCACTATCTATGTACAGTCTAAGAACAATCATTATCTATGTACAGTCTAAGAACAATCACTATCTATGTACAGTCTAAGAACAATCACTATCTATGTACAGTCTAAGAACAATCATTATCTATGTACAGTCTAAGAACAATCACTATCTATGTACAGTCTAAGAACAATCACTATCTATGTACAGTCTAAGAACAATCATTATCTATGTACAGTCTAAGAACAATCACTATCTATGTACAGTCTAAGAACAATCACTATCTATGTACAGTCTAAGAACAATCATTATCTATGTACAGTCTAAGAACAATCACTATCTATGTACAGTCTAAGAACAATCACTATCTATGTACAGTCTAAGAACAATCATTATCTATGTACAGTCTAAGAACAATCACTATCTATGTACAGTCTAAGAACAATCACTATCTATGTACAGTCTAAGAACAATCATTATCTATGTACAGTCTAAGAACAATCACTATCTATGTACAGTCTAAGAACAATCACTATCTATGTACAGTCTAAGAACAATCATTATCTATGTACAGTCTAAGAACAATCACTATCTATGTACAGTCTAAGAACAATCACTATCTATGTACAGTCTAAGAACAATCATTATCTATGTACAGTCTAAGAACAATCACTATCTATGTACAGTCTAAGAACAATCACTATCTATGTACAGTCTAAGAACAATCATTATCTATGTACAGTCTAAGAACAATCACTATCTATGTACAGTCTAAGAACAATCACTATCTATGTACAGTCTAAGAACAATCATTATCTATGTACAGTCTAAGAACAATCACTATCTATGTACAGTCTAAGAACAATCATTATCTATGTACAGTCTAAGAACAAGCATTATCTATGTACAGTCTAATGAAATTTGTTTATCTGTGTTATAAGTGTATGTTGTTTGTCCACTCATAGTTGTCACTTATAGATAATATGCACCACACCAAGCATATATATTCACATGATATGATAATATTTTTTTTAGTCGTTAGATGGTTTGTGAATGTCAATATATAGAAATAACAACTATTTAAAGTGTTTTGTAACAATTACCCTTTTTAAATTTCACTGGTTAAACATCTACATGCTATGTGTTGGTTTAACCTATACTAGTCATTTGATGGTTAAACTAAAACTAATAATGTGATGGTTAAACTTCTGCTACTTATACTAGCTATGTTATGGTTAAACTTAAACTCGTTATTGTGATGGTTAAACTTATACAAGTCATTGTGATGGTTAAAATATACTAGCCATGTGATGGTTAAACTTATAAAATTCCTTGTGATGGTTAAGCTTATACTAGTTATGTGATGGTTGAACTTATACTAGTCATTGTGATGGTAAAACTTATACTTGGTATGTGATGGTTAAACTTATACTAGTCATACGATGGTGGAACTTATACTAGTCATTGTGATGGTTAAGCTTATACTAGTTATGTGATGGTTGAACTTATACTAGTCATATGATGGTTAAACTTATACTAGTCATATGATGGTTAAACTTATACTAGTCATATGATGGTTAAACTTATACTAGTCATTGTGATGGTTAAATGTATACTTGGTATGTGATGGTTAAACTTATACTAGTCATTGTGATGGTTGAACTTAAACTAGTCATATGATGGTTAAACTTATACTAGTCATTGTGATGGTTAAACTTATACTAGTCATGTGATGGTAAAACTTATACTAGTCATTGTGATGGTTAAACTTATACTTGGTATGTGATGGTTAAACTTATGCTAGTCATTGTGATGGTTAAATTTATACTAGTCATTGTGATGGTTAAATTTATACTAGTCATATGATGGTTACACTTATGCTAGTCATTGTGATGGTTAAATTTATACTAGTCATATGATGGTTAAACTTATACTAGTCATATGATGGTGGAGCTTATACTAGTCATTGTGATGGTTAAACTTATACTAGGCATTGTGATGGTTAAACTTATACTTGGTATGTGATGGTTAAACTTATACTAGTCATATGATGGTGGAACTTATATTAGTCATTGTGATGGTTAAATTTATACTAGGTATGTGATTGTTAAACTTATACTAATCATGTGATGCTTAAATTTTTTACTTGTTGTATTATGGTTAAACTAATACTAGTCATTATGATGGTTAAAGTTATACAATTTGTGTGATGGTTAAACTTGTACTGGACATGTGATGGTTAATAATCTACAAGTCATGTGAAACAAGGCTTTTGCAATTGTGATTTTGGAAAAAAAGCAACAACCAATGACCATTTGAAGTCAAATTTGTTTGTCAATTGTTGTAACTTCTGTGGCATTGCTGTGCAACTTTTTCTTTCTTGGTTAAGTATACTACCGTCTGTGGCATCGCTTATTTTCATTCTTCTTATTTATTAGTCCTTAGTATTACAAAATTTAATTTTTTCAACACGGCTACAATAGTTCTTACGATAAGATCTTCAGGTCTTTTAATGTTTACTATTACTGAATTGAAAGCATTTTTTTTTTTTAACAATGTCATGGAACTTTTACTTTTACTTTTTTTGTAGAACAAAATGAGGGTAATTTAATGTTGGATACAATTATACTTTTGCTTATTACTTTTCCTTGAATGAAATTATTTGTAAACTGATTTCAGTATGCCTTTAATTAGAATTTGATTGTTAGCATGAAATTAATAACTACATTTAAATTAAAATGAATTTGTTTTATACAAATCAGATAAAATGTTGAATGCATTTTGTACTAGTTTATAACTGAGAAGGTCTCTGGGAAAACCAAGCTTAAGGCATGTACATAAAGTTTCATCCAAGATCAGCCTGTGCAGCTGCACATGCTAATCTGGGGCGACACTTTACCCCACACTAGACTGGATTTTCTAGTAGAAAAAACTTTATAAACGAAAATTACATAAAAGTAGAACGTGTCTTCCCAGATAAGCCTGTGCAGACTCTACTGGCTCATCTGGGACAATTACTTTGAACAAATGATTTAACCCTTTGCATGCTGGGAAATTTGTCGTCTGCTAAAATGTTGTCTGCTGAATTTCTAAAATTAGCATTTTCTTTGATTATTTTTCAAAGGATACTATCAGAATAGCAAACAGTTTGGATCCTGATGAGACACCACGTTCTGTGGCGTCTCATCTGGATCCAAACTGTTTGCAAAGGCCTTCAAAATCCGGTTCCAGCGCTCAAAGGGTTAACCTAATTCTCCTAGAGCCCAGCTCAAATGCATTATGCTATTTCATTCACAAAAATAAGTTTTGGGTAAGAAGTACATTGTTTATAAACATAGCTTTTGTAATATCTTCTTATTAAAAGTATGCTTTTATGTTTTCAAAATAAGGAATATGCAAAACATGTATTCTTTTGTAGGAATGAAAAATATTAAATATCATATAATTACCTCACATGGTCAATTTTGAACCATAATTATAGACGTTTAATCAGCCATGAGTTTCTTCAACTTTCTTTACTAAAAAACTTTAAACTTTGTACGTATACTAAATAATAGAAAATATTATTACTTATGTATAATAAAAAGTCAATTCTTATAAAAGATAAGCCATGCTTCAATATTTTTTCATGATAAAGATCTAAGGTCTTATCGAGCTGAAAAATATGTTCTTTGTTGTTAAAACAGTTCTAAAGTGTGCAAAAATCAGTGTTTTTGTTGTTAGATCACCTGAGCACAACATTCTCATGGTGAGCTTTTGTGATCACATTTTGTATGTCTTTCATCATCCATCATCAATATAAATCTTGTTAACCCTTTGCATGCTGGGAAATTTGTCGTCTGCTAAAATGTTGTCTGCTAAATTTCTAAAATTAGCATTTTCTTCGATTTTTTTTTCAAAAAATACTATCAGAATAGCAAACAGTTTGGATCCTGATGAGACGCCACGTTCTGTGGCGTCTCATCTGGATCCAAACTGTTTGCAAAGGCCTTCAAAATCCGGTTCCAGCGCTCAAAGGGCTAAGATTCTAGAGGCCACATTTTTTGTCCAATCTTCATGAAATTTACTCCGAACATTTTTTCTACATATAATAAGGCCAAGTTCAAAACTGGGTCATGCGAGGTCAAACTAGGTCACTAGGTCTTATTAAAGAAAAGGCTTGTGAAAACACTCTAGAAACAACATTTTTACTCCAACCTTCATGCAACTTAGTCAGGACATTTTTATGCCCCGGAAGGTGGCCATATAGTGATCGCACTGTCTGTCTGTCCGTCTGTCTGAAATTCCGTCACACTTTGCGTTTAGGTTTCGAAAAATGTGGAAAAACACTTTGCGTTTAGGTTTAGAAAAATCTGGAAAAAGGGGGCATATGTCATCCTATGGTGACAAGCCTTGTTTCTGATGATATCACGGCTGAGTTTGAAAAAATGTCCGGTCCTTAAAAAAACATGGCAGCCAGGGAGCAAGAAAGTTTTCCTTATATTGCTACAGTGAAACTTTTTTAACGCTGTATAAGCCAAATGATCATGAAACTAGCTCAGAAAATTAGTTCTAATAATATCTTAAATAAGTTCTTATAGTATCTTGGCTTAGTATTTAAACAAAAACATTGCTGCTCACATAATTGGCTTCAGGCTTCAGGTGAGCAACCTAGATCATTTGTTCTGAACATGTTTTTTAATTACTTGGAATGCTAGGCATGAGTTGTTTATATTATTAAATGTTGTTGTTAGCCAAACATTAATTTAAATATATAAAATTTTAAACTAACATTATTATCTGAATAAAAAGCTATAATGCGTAATAAATGCACTTTGAACATTTCTATAAATAAATCCAAACGTTTTGAATATATAAAGAACCAAGCGTAAAAGAATCTGATATTGTATGTTACTCATTATCTCATGATTCTTGAAAAAATTCAATATGTACTTAAGACTGTTGATGTTTGACCATTTTAGGGTTCCTTCCCACATTCGGCCCATGCTTTGTGAACTTCTATGGTTCCCCACGTGAGTTCTCTGAGCTGCCCAACGAGTTTGAAGACCTGAACATGGGCAAGGTGAGATGGTGTGGAGGCCTGTCACGCACCCATATGGGCCGTGTATCACAAACATATCTTAGTCAATATTTTGACTCAACTTTTTATCCCCCGCCAAAGGCGGAGGGATATTGTTTTGGCGTTGTCCTTCAGTCCATCCGTCCGGAACTTTTGTGTCCGGAGCCATATCTTGGAAGTGCTTTGGGAGATTTCATTAAAACTTGGTATGAGTATATATATGAATGAGAGGATGATGCACGCCAAATGGCATTGTACACCATCTGTTAATAACGGAGTTNATCTTAGATGTGTTTGACCATCATGCTCAATTTGTTGTTCACAGAAGTTTTTTTGAGTTTTGAGTCTGACTCAACCCTGAGCTTGAGGAGGAATATATGCATATTGTTATTGCTGAGATTTTAAATTGTTTGTGAGCTGACCAATATTTTCTCAATACACAACTGAGTGGAAACTCAAATCTCATCTTCTGAGTTGACCTAAAAAATTGAGAATTTCCATGAAACGTGGCCCTTGTCATGCACCTGTATGTAACATAATGAAAAATGTTTGTTGCATTACAGGGTGATGGTGTGGCGTTCCGTGGTCGCGCCATGATTGAGCTGAAGACGATCGGTGGAGAGCTGCCTGAGGTACCGGTAGAGGATATCAAACCTGAGGATGTACTCAAAGTACAGGTAGGTCACGGGTTGGATCCTCACTGTTGGAATTTTCTTAAGATTTCTCCAAAAGACAACAAGTACAGGTTCTACTAAGGAAACGGACTCGAGAGCGTTTCAATAAGCCTCAGGCTTTCAATGCAATTGAGCTTCAATAAATAGGTTTGAACTTTAAAACTAAAGTACAGGTGCAGTGGAAATCATTGGAATTCTTTGTAAGATGGTGTGGAAGTAGGACAAAAATGGATTATAATTGTACCTGTCGTTGTGGTGACATGAATTATGGGTCAGTGTTATTACACATTGTTGTGCAGGTTCTTTGCATGTGAGCCTTGCTCTGGGAAAATTTGGCTTAATGCATGTGCAAAAGTGTCATCCCAGATTAGCCTGTATAGTCTGCACAGGCTCATCAGGGACAGCACTTTCTGCTTTTATAATATCTTTCGTTTAAAGGAAGTCTCTTAGCAAAGATCCAGTTACGGCAGAAAATTTCATCCCTGATTAGCCTGTGCAGATTGTAGTCTCATCTGGGATGACACTTTCGGTACATGAATTAGCTCCCTTTAAGCGAGACTCAATTATTTTTTATAATCGTTATTTCACAGAAATTCATGCGAAAGAGGAAGTTCAGACTTCATGCTGCGTTCATCAACGCCACCATGGTCAGAACCATCGACGCTCCGGTAGAGTTTGAGGTCAGCCAAGGTAAGTACACAGTTGTGTCGTGTTCTGAGAAAACGGGACAAAATGCTTGTGCGTAAATTGTCATCCCAGATAAGCCTGTGCAGTCCGCACAGGCTAATCAGGGACGACACTTTCCGCCTGAACTAGATTTTTGCTAAGAAGAGACATCATTTAAACGAAAAATTCCATGAAAGCGGAAATTGTCATCCCTGATTAGCCTGTGCAGACTGCACAGGCTAATCTGGGATGACAATTTACGCACAAGCATTATGCCCTGTTTTCTCAGAACAGGACACATTTGTGATTGGTAAATTAGATATGAGCTGCTCTCTGGGAAAATGTGGCATAATACATGTGCCTAGTGTTGTCCCATAATACATGTGTGTAGTGTTGTCCTATAATACATGTGTGTAGTGTTGTCCTATAATACATGTGTGTAGTGTTGTCCCATAATACATGTGCTTAGTGTTGTCTCATAATACATGTGTGTAGTGTTGTCCCAGATTACCCTGTGCTGTCTGCACGCTGATCAAGGACGATGCGTTCAGCTTAGACTGGATTTTGGTTTTTTATTGACTTCTTTAAACAAAAAAATTCCATAAAGCAAAATGTGTAGTCCCTGATTAGCTGATTAGCCTGTGTGGCCAGGTGCCTAATCTGGGACAACATTTTATGCACATGCATTAAACCCCTTTTTCCCAGAGTGCAACTCATATCATTGGCTGGACACTGATAAATTATATTGTGCATTGATGGTATGACACAATATTTTATGGTTTTATGAATTCATATATATATAAATAATATATTGTGAAATTATTTCAGCAGACATAACAAACTGATGATTTTGTAGGGGATAAAAACAAATGCAAGGTAAAAGCCCCTAATTTGTCAAAAAGAATTATATTGATTGACCGCTATGCATGACCTAAACAATCAAATCAAAGGTTGCCGTTGCTTAGTGGATATGGTGTCCGCCTTGCGATCAGAAGGTCCCATAATCAATCTCCACTCAAGATTTTAAGACACGAAGTTCTGATAATTCTATGCAGAAAAAGCACTAGAGAGTGTTTCAATAAGCTTCATACTATGGTTCATCATATATTGGAACCGCTCCTTCTCTGGAAACTATGGTAACAAAATTGAATAATACATTGCCCCTTGTGCGTCATCCACGCAGCCTTATACTTTGGTTCATAATATATTGGTACCGCTCCTTCTCTGGAAACTATGGTAACAAAATTGAATAATACATTGCCCCTTGTGCGTCAACCCCGCAGCCTTATACTATGTTTCATAATATACCACTCTTCTTTAGGTAACTATGGTAACAAACTTGACGACTACATCGCCCCTTGTGCGTCAAGCACTCAGCCGACCAACGCGGTGTTTGACGGCAACAACTACTACTTCCTGCCGTGGGGGGCCACCAAGCCCTGCGTGGAGGTAGACGCTCACTGGGAGGACATCAGCTGGAGGCTCGAGACTCTGAACCTGTTTGAGGGCATCATCAGTGCATTGGTGGGTGGATTTTTAAGTGCAGCTAATATTAATTAGCTTGTGCAATATCTTGGATTACATTCTGCTTTTATGGAATTTTTATGGAAATCTGGAACGATGCCTTATACACATGCATTAAGCCTGATTTTATCTAATATTGAGATATTTAGCAGTTAATACATCTGTTGTTCTTTCAACCCTTACAATATGTTATCTTGTATATTCAGTAATTTAATCCATGCATGGGTTAATCTAGGACAAAACTTTATGCACATGTATTAAGCCTGATTATGTCAGATGCAGTAACAAACTACACTCTAATTTTCCTTGCAGGAAGAGAACATAGAGGAGGTCCGTGTAGGGATGAAAGCCAAGCTGCCCACCCCAGAACTGGCCCAGCTTCTCATATCTGCACTGGACCAGCTAGTGGAAGACACCAAGTAAGAAAGGGGGGATCAGCTAGTGGGGGACACCAAGTAAGAAAGGGGGATCAGCTAGTGGGGGACCTCCTGTAAGAAAGGGGGAATCAGCTAGTGGAAGATACCCAGTAAGAAAGGGGGGATCAGCTAGTGGAAGATAACCTGTAAGAAAGGGGGAATCAGCTAGTGAGACACCAAGTAAGAAAGGGGGGATCAGCTAGTGGAAGATACCCAGTAAGAAAGGGGGAATCAGCTTGTGATAGACACCGAGTAAGAAAGGGGGGATCAGCTAGTGATAGACACCAATTAAGAAAGGGGGGATTAGCTAGTGATAGACACCAAGTAAGAAAGGGGGGATCAGCTAGTGATAGACACCAAGTAAGAAAGGGGGGATCAGCTAGTGATAGACACCAAGTAAGAAAGGGGGGATCAGCTAGTGATAGACACCAAGTAAGAAAGGGGGGATCAGCTAGTGATAGACACCAAGTAAGAAAGGGGGATCAG
>VMBQ01005152.1:0-34319 GCA_007657795.1 Dreissena rostriformis
GATTTGGACCGTCCTGACCAGCACTCTTTAAAAACAAGGCTTGCAATCTAAAACTAAATTGCCACTTATTCAGAATGTTATTGCATAAATAATTTTTATGTAAGTTATGTTTGCTTAAGATAATTGAATGATTAATAACGTGAAAGATTCATACATTTTAAATTTCGTGTTGTCTTGTCAAGACTTGTGTTTTTAAAGGCATCGTAATAAAGAACAAAATAGCGATCCCAATACTACATTCTACCACACATGTTCTTACCTTAATGGTTAAGGTCCTCCTTTGTCGTAAAAGGTAAACAAAAACAATATGCTTTTTATTTACAATTTCTAATCTAAATCAAAGAGTTAAAACAAAAATAATGGAACACGGCATTCATTTGAAAGCGACATTGTTCCCAGCGTATGGACAATTACAATTCGTTCCTCTACATTGTAGAAATATACATGGGGAAAAACCAAATGACTACGAATACTCGATGTTTGAAACAATTTGTTTGACAACTAGATTAAATATCGTTTTGACAAATGACGTGGTGTTCTTACTAATTTTGGTTCCGAACGAAGATCTTAATAAAGGGACACTACTGTATGACAAAGGTTACTTCCCACTTATTTAATTCAAGATCTAGCAAACTGATATATCTGTGTTTGATTGAACAGATCGTTCAATCAAAAACAGATCTATCAATCTTGAATTAAATAAGTGGGAAGTTTCTCTTAGCAGATTTTTCGTGTCATTAAAATCATACATTTTAGGCTTAAGAACGTGAATTTACTATTTAAGAAAACAGTTAAATGTGTGCGTTAAGGTCAAATTTTCGCAGATGATACTTCATAAAAACAAATGTCTGGGACGACTAAAATTTTAGAGCGATTGTTAGAACCCGGAAGGCTTTCTAAAAAAATGAGGAACAAACATCCGCATGGGTCAAAATTATCGTAAAATTGATGTCCGGATACCTTTCGTCTGCTATATACAATCAATAAAATGGCAAAAAGCATCAAATAGCATAGCTGAATTTAAAGAAAAGAAACAAAGTTCGATACGAGTTACAATTACAAAATAAGATTGACTGAAGAAAAAACATGCAGAGCATCCGTCTAATGTATTCCTATTTTTCAACAGTTACCATTGATATTTATTTCTTTAATTAATACCACAGTATTATAAACGAGGTTCAGGTGAACTCAGAAATAATTTGCACGATATCAGCGATCGACGCAGATGGTTAACTCGAACATTTCAGCCAGCAGTAGGAGATAGTATCAAAGAGAAACAAATGATTAAATTATATTGTAATATGCAACATTATACCAACATATGTTATCGAAACATCTTATAAAATTTCACATAAACACATTTCGGTTTTATTAATGTATACAGTTAGCCAGGTGTTATGATAATGACTATGATAATTATTTTGTTGCACATAAGATTCATGTGTGTGTGTGTGTGTGTGTGTGTGTGTGTGTGCGTGCGTGCGTGCGTGCGTGCGTGCGTGCGTGNATTAAAGTTATCCCCACAACGCCTAGTTGGCCAATAATAAATGACAATTGCATATTCTCTTTGTAAAAGTCTTGTAAAAAACACAATAACAGTTGATCCTAGGTCAAATTCAATTTTCAAGTTAATGAAGCACGGGTTGAAAGTAAAACTGACCTTTCCAACAACTATATTCATACTTATTTTTGGGAGGAAAATATGCAAATACATCACTTGATTGAGTATGGGTGAAACTGTTTTCCAAAGTACGTTAGTTCTTATCTTTAGACAATTTGTGATGATCACATTCATATCTAACGGGCATTAGAGTTTGATTTCCAAGTTTCAAATTTAGGAAGTGTCGCCGCAATGCATTCTTCAAAAACTGCTGATATTTGGTAAACGCGCATTAGCTTCCGTTTTATGCCAATCGTACAGCACGTCGCATTTTACTGTTACCCCAAATGAATAATAGTCTGTCAATGAAAATTGCTTTGGTAAAAAGTAAAGTATATCGTGCAAGAATTCACTAAATGAAATGTGATAACAATATAAAATCCGAAATTATCAGAAGTGCCCTATTTTGCTTAGGACGTGTATAGTCGATGTATCGAAAAAAATGAATGTCTGGTGGATAAACTGCTCTAGGTGGCATCATGATCACTTTCACATATTTTATTTGAAATAAAAATGCGTTAACACAGATGGTACATAAATGAACAAGAAACGCTTGCAAAATGCGAATACAGGGCTTAATGCATGTCCGCAAAGTGTTGTCCCAGATTATTCTGTGCAGTTTGCACAGGCTAATCAGGGAAGACACTTTCTGCTTGTATATAATTTTTAGTTGAAAGGATGTCTCTTTTAACCAAAAATCCAGTCTATGCGGAAAGTGTCGTCCCTGATTAGCCTGTACGGACTGCATAGGCTAATCTGGGACGACACTTTGCGATAAAGTGGGCGGGCGATGAAGCATGGGCAAAATATATTACACTGATTGAACGTGTTAGTCCTTCTTTACAGTATCGACAGTATTTCTCGTCTCATAAACAAATATAAATCTGTAGCCTCAACGCAGGTCTTTGCGGGTGAAAGATTGTGTTCCTTCATGAGAGCCACGCACACTTCATATACAACTTTATCGCAAGGAATTACTGATCTGAATTCTGATTCTCTGCAACATGCTGCCATATCAATCTCCGTAACTGCTACAATGTGATTCTCTGCATTCCACAATGACGGAAAGCGGTACATTTGTTCTGGTCGACCAAATGGCACGTAACCATTAGACGAACGTCTAATGTGGTGATTGTTCCATATTTGAAAGGCCCGGTCAAGTTCGTCCTGTAACGTAAAATATAGTGATTATATTCAAGAGATCTCAGAAGGGAGTATATATTTTGCATAGCTATACATTGCAGTGCTGGTTCGAATCCTGGTTCCGTACGAGAATTGTCAAATCCATGATCAATCTAAATTGTGATGTGTAGACACTGTTAAACGTCTCACCGACATATAGTCCTTATCGTTAACCATACTGTATGCCGAAACTATATATGTATCTTGTTTTTTTTTAATAAAATATATTTATTAATTTGTGGATCAACATTATGATTGCAATGTGCAAATGAAGTTTTTTTTAATGTTCTAGAAAGCATGATGATATTTACTCCAAGAAATTTTGGCTAAATTTAATATCGGCGGTGTTACGAAGAAGGGGAATTATATCCTAAGAAAGGATTGGACGGATCCACATACGGACAGACAGAAAGACGGACAAAATCTTACTGCTGACTGGTCCCCTTAAAACTTTTATTGTGGGCAGTACAGGTCTGTAAAGAACATACCTATATTTGTAAATTGTACAGCCTAAGTTAAAATAAATCAAAGCACAAACTAACATCTGTAAACTTGTTCGACAGGCGGGCACTTTCTTTTTGGTACACATCTAGGAGGACATTTTTCAACAAATCGTTTTCTACGTTATAGAAACACATACAATATATCTCTCTATAGATATAGTAGATAACTCAAATAAACTCAAATAAACGCACATAGCCTTAATCTTTCTGTAGTCTCATGAACGAATATACGTTGAAAGCATTTAAATGGTAGTCAATGAAATATCAAATTTACAGCCTCGAGATAGTACCCACCGATTACCCGGGGGTTATTATTTGTATGAAACACATTCAGCCAAATCAAACGTCTGGAGAAGCCACATATGCACCCGCTTATAAAGAGTCCGAACGGCTTTAGTTTATCGTAGCCATCAAAGTGCCAAATGAAGTTTGGACCAGCAGCATAATATGCACGCCTGCGGATACTTCTTGATCTCCTCAGAGACACACCTACTGGGTCCAAGTGTAATAAAATGATACGCACATCTTCCATTCGTACATTGAAACCACTTTCTTTACATCTGGCGGCCATCATACGATATCCATGCAGTTGACCGGATTGAAGAAGTTCATTTTGTATAAAATGAGTTACGCTAGCGATGTTTGAATAATCTCTTCTTTTCAGTCCTAATTCATTTAATTTTCTTTTCAAATGGCGAATACTGATTTGAACACCATAGTCCTTTCTCAAAACATGCTGAATTTCCCAGCTTTTCAATCCCTTTTCAAACAAATCACAAAGTATTTCCATTTTTTGATAATCAATGGCTGATCTGATAGGTATTATCATTGGTCAGCTATGACGTGCGCACGTCATAGCTATGACGTGCGCACATCATAGCTACCGCGTGCGCACGTCATAGCTATGGCGTGCGCACGTCATAGCTATGACGTGCGCACGTCATAGAAACCGTTTAATAAAATATTTCCTATGTCCCCTTTATGCCGCCGTAGGTTTTCATAGGATAAAAGAAAAATACTTATTCAAGTGCATGAGTAAGTCCCAATGATGGCATTGTTCTAGTTTTTTGTATGCTTCCGACATCACTTAGTTGTGATTAAACACTTCTCACTAACAATAGACCAGCTGTCTATAATCTTCCTTGTTAAGAAGAACTCTTACAGTTCTCATGCAGTGGTTGAAGTGTGCGGTCATGACTTGGTATTAAAAACTTCCTTCTACAGTTTGTAGATGGTGAATATTACATTATTACAATTTCATTGTGACCATAAACAAATGCAACTAAAAGTTTTTATAGACACTGTTCGACAATGACTATTCTGAGTAAGATGTCCTTTTTTGTATACATTCTGATTTTGCTAAACGAATAAGTAAACGAAGTTTTTTTTTGTAATTTAAAGATGATTTTGAAGGAATCCGACGGACTTCCTTGACACAAAAACAAAGAGTCCGAGTCTCACTTCCAGGAGTCTCGGACTACCGGACTTCCGTTAGTGTCGAACGCTGATATGCCCATAGTGCCCCGCCACAGTGTTCCTAAAGCGGTAATATAGATCCAAGATAAGAATCTGCTTGGTGCAAAGCAGTTAACCGCTAGTGCCTCCTATTTCCTGCCGTGAATGTGTACTCTAAAGGAAATAGCGATAATCGAAGATAATTAGGGCTTGAACTTTCTGGAAGCTCATGTGCACCTCATTCCCATTGAATGGGGCATTTAGGTATCGTCCTTGGGAACGTATGATCCTGCAGTCCGCAATAACCTTGTCCTCAATAACCGGGTCATCAATAATAGTGTGAGGTCATGACAAACAGCGATCATTGGTAACATGTTTCCTAAAAGTGCAATTAATTTGTAAAAAAAACTATATATTTCAATTAATTATTTAATTGTCGGCATGTATGTGGCTTAAGTAATTTGAATTTGTATTATTAAATTGTATCGACTATAAACTATGAAAACATTAGGCTAGGAATGGCTAAATGTCGCTGGTGGCTTGGGACCGGCTCCCTGTTCTTGGATTATACCGATCGGTCAAGGGGCACAACATATTGTCACCAAATGCCTGTCCTCCTGTGCCCTCCGCCCTGGCCTGGCCATCATTTCAAATTTTTCTGAATTCATGCGATAAAAACGTGAATTTAACGTCAATGTAAGAGCTACTATTTACATGCATGCACGCCGTATGGTTTGCTTTTTACCTTTGCATTATATGAAACGGGACCCGGGCATGACTCAGATTCTTAGAAATGATTCCATGGGAAAATGCAATTCAACATGAACATGTTAGATTTTCCCACGCTATATCCAACAACTCAAGCATTTAAACACCAGTTTTTGTACATCAAACTTACCCGGTAAAACATTTTCCAAGAAACAACTGCTGGCTTGAAATACCAAATTTTTGTCAAGGGCGTACGTGCGCATAATTTTAATTCTTAAGTTTTTCTCCATTTTGTCAGTTCCTCAGGTTTATACGATAAAGCCCGTACCCAGGTAGCATTTTCCTTGTACATTCGATTTGTTTTTTTTGTAAATCATGCAAAGAGGCATCATTATGCCGAGTAGACCTAATTTACTATTTCCCCGTTAGTTCATGTTCTGCATTTTATATACGAGTAGAATGAGTTAAACATCCACATGCCAGAAAATAACTTAATGCACATGGGATAATACATTTAAATATGTATGTTCTATAGAAATCTTCATAACACTGAGTACAATAACCTATTTTTACGTTTACAACGTCTGGATACGCGCATTGTAAAGAAGGCTAATTGGGCTGCGCATGCGTGTTCAATTCACACAAGACATTTTTATCTGAATCACAGGCTCTACAGCTCAGATGCTTGTCTGACTTCTTCAGTCAGTTCTCATCTCTCCGTACAAGTAGAAAGATGCAGCGTGTCGGTGCTGTGTTTGTGTTGCTGTTGGCGGTGTCGGCTCCGGGTGCGACACGGGGCGCCTCTCTTGAGCCCAGATACAGGTCAGAGTTCACGTACGATGAACAGCTTCTGGAGAAGATGATCCGCATGGAGGCAGAAATGGACAAATGGGAGACACGGATGAATGAACAACTCGGTCGCATAGACCACTTGATGAAGACCGAGGATGCTCGTTTAGGGCAAATCCAGGAGGTGTTTGTGGAATCCCGCAAAAACCTGACGGCACTGCAATCGCAAGCTGATGGCCACATGCAGCAGCTAATTGAGAAGATTAAAAAAGGCGAGTTTTATTTATAACACAAAATTGTATTGTAGCTTTTTCTATAACATATTTTATATATAAGCTATTGTCTAGTATTGTATTGGNCACACATTGACAAGCACTAGCCCATGGGTATTATATTCCGCCTTATAACGTAGGGGAATTTGACGAGCCCGGAACAATAAGGTTGTATCGTATTTTTTTATAACGAACAAATCATCGAAAGTGCTGATATTTGACCCGAAATTCGGTGAACATAATGTATACCGACTACTTTACATATTCAGTCGAATAAAGTACATCGTCTTGTGTTAGCGATGAATGCAGTTAGGAGCTGCCGATTTCTTCATCATCACAAAATAAGACATTTAAACGTAAATACATTGCGCAATTCATTTCAAATTTAGTAAGCTCTTAATGCGTCGCGTATTTTGTATGATTTTCCACTACGGCTGCCTCTTTGAAAAACAATTCAGGAGATTTATATTGCAATTTAACACACGATTTAAATGTGTATTTTAAGAGGTTATAAACTTTGAATTTACAAATCCTCACGAACAACGTGTTAGTCACAAATTTAATCCAGTTAATTTTTGTCGATGGTGAAGCTTAAGAAATTCCCCCGAAAATCTTAAATTTGTATTTGATTCACTTCGTAATACTTGAATACGTGATTCATATATGTATATAGAACAGATATAGCAATTTGCGGATGAAGTACAATGCATTGTCATCAATATGTTTATCTGTCTGTTTACTACGCTCAATAAATAAAGACGGCGTTGTTCAAACCTTAGTAAACTTATACATAAAAAAGTAAAAAGTTATATTGTACTCTTGATCATCATAAACTATAACNTCCAGGAGCGGCGGACAAGTGTTTTTTGAGATTAACGTTAACGGAACCATGAATTCCAACGGGGTGCTTAATTCTCACCAAGGGTTCAGCTACGCCTCTGCTGATTCCGTGGTCCGTTTGCTACCTGGCCAACGAGTGTCAATTAAATCGCTTTATTCGATTCAAATAGAAAATGGTGCTAACTTGCACACCCCCCTAGCCTCCAAAAGCAATGAATTCACCGGGGTACTTTTGCACATATAAAGTTCGAGTTCAGTGGTGTTTATACATTGCATATGCACCTCTTATTCGCGACGACCATTTGTATTTATACCCTTTTATGTTTTGGCGTGACATGAAAATATATACAATTTCGTGAGTGTTATAAGAATATTTTGTAAAAGGTTTATGTTTATTGGTTCATGGTAAAGTGGTATAAGTGACAAATAATGCTTAACAATTCATGAACCCTCGTTCGGTTGCATGTTGTCACATATACTCACCATTCAAAGCTAGTGTTTTAACCTAGTATACATGTAGTAGGTCAAGTATATTTAATAAAATGTATGAAAAAATCCACGCCCCGCTGATTGATTTGTTTATAACGAATATAATAACACCACTTACTTCTAAATTAGTCTGCAAATAAAAGACGCAATAGTGACGTGTAAGCGTTTTATTAGTTTTTCAGTTATGCTCGACGTTTTTAACATTAGAAGGAACATAACGTTACAACCGTACTATGTTATTTATCTACAGAGACGTGTTATTGTGATTTGGAATCATTCAATATTCAACATCATTACATGCTATTAAAAAGTTAATTTTATTGTTTTTTTTCGGCAAACAAATTACGATTTTGCACTCGGTATGAGTAGGAATTTAACAACATACACGTTAACGTTCATTTATAGCCATTTACCAGAGCAAGCCATTGTTTATTTGCATATGACATCGCTAAACGAAAATTTCTATATTTACACGTCTGATAGTATATACATTGTATGCACTTGGAGATTTGTCTAACGCAACACTTTTCAAACTTGAAAATCTCAGTTATAAGTCAAGATTTTGATTTAAAATTTAAAATGTGACCATTTGACTACATTCTGAGCAAGTTCACGATTAAATCATTCATCTGTGACGATTGGACGCTTTAGCACATGGGGTATGTATAGTTTCATCTTTTTGCACGTGGAAATGGTGAAACGCACTATTATTCTATTTTTTTTTCAATTTCATCATTTTAGGTGTTTTTTTTACATCAGGATAACATAAAACTAGTTTTTAACAAGAGTGCCAAACTGTCACAAGATACGCCCGTTTGAAGGTTTTGGACAACTTGATAGCTTTACCATTTGNGCAAGTGAAATTGGAGACTTTTCGAACGCAACACTTTTTAAACTTGACTATCTCTCTTATAAGTTAAGATTATCATTTAAATTGTAGATGTGATCATTTGACTACATTCGATGAAAGCTAACGATAAAATCATTCATCCGTGAAGTACGGACGCTTTAGCACATGGGGTAGGTAGCATGCATTTTTCCAAAAAAAGCGGTTGCGCTTCTCAATATTCAAATGAGCCATTATGTGGTTTGACTGGGCTCTGGCGATTTACAGGGTCCATAAAATGTATGAAAACAAATGCAAACACGTGTGCATATTACATAAACGCAGTTTTTAACAATATGAACAATATTTACTTTCATTAGTATTTATGTGTGTCTATCTAGAAAAAAATCCATCCCCAACAAATAAATCTCAGCCGATTCCGAGCGGCTAGCGTCAGGCTTAACAATTTTTACCGAGCGAAACATTCTTTTCATAACGGACATAACTCTATCTCGTTCAGCCCCGTCCCATATTTTACACAGCACGTGGCCACCTTTAGTTAATATCGCTGAAGAAAACTTCAACACGGCGACAGACAGCTGACAGATCCGGTCGTGGTCAAGCGCTGGATTACCGGAAGCTGACGGCGCCATATCGCTGAGGATGACGTCGGCTAGTCTACCGTCAAGAACGTCCATTATCCGCTGCTGAGTTGTTGAAGTGGTAAAGTCAAGGCCTGCAAGCGTCACAACGCCTTCGATAGGAACTATTGGCTGCAGGTCGATGCCGATTACAGTTCCGTCGCGCTTGCCTGGATAAGTAAGGCCAATGAAAACAGATTAAATAAATACATGGGTTCTCATGAAATCGTCACCTTGTGTAAGAAATCGCTACCGGACGCAATAAATTCATAGGCGTCGGAACCGCGGGCGCCGCGGCCCCAATATTTTGAGCAGTTGACGTTGCGCGACAGTACGTTTTTTTTTGCAGCGGCAGCAATT
Source organism: Dreissena rostriformis (assembly GCA_007657795.1). Classification (NCBI taxonomy): domain Eukaryota; kingdom Metazoa; phylum Mollusca; class Bivalvia; order Myida; family Dreissenidae; genus Dreissena; species Dreissena rostriformis. The sequence goes on from VMBQ01005152.1 coordinate 9,726, forward strand.
TATTAACAAATTTCTTTAATCAATACCTTCATGTATATTGCACTCGATATAATCTACATACTATATTTACTGGTGTCAAGTGTTCAGACTAGTACAGACGTTTGAATGGATTTTTGTTCTAGTGGTAACACACTGGTGCCACAACTCAGGAGTCGAAGATTCAATCACCTCGCTCAGAACTAACCCATTAACTCGTCGTTCACATGCGACGTTAAATCGAAGTGGAGTGCACTAGGTGCTTCACAAAGTGCACTAAAAGACACAGGGTCTTCTCTAAAATGGGACATCTCCTGTATCTCTCACTAATTCCCGTAATCCAGCTAAAATACTAAGTCTTCTGTGGGCGAATGCCACATTGGAAAAAAATCTGTGCACTCGATACAATGCTACTACTATTAGTCTACTACACACAAGCTGATACCCTGACAATGTTGCGATCATTGTTACTAGCATATTGATCCATCATATTTATCCCCGTATAAAAGTAGCACAAAATTCGCTGCACGTCTTATTTTAAGCATATTGGACTTAGAAATGAGGTCGATTAATAATATACCGAAACTAATTAATGGGTAATGCATACAAATGTACCATACCAGATTTGCTCAACTTCGCTGCAACTTGCGACCAGGAACCCGGTGCCGCCCCGCAGTCAATGACAACGGAGCCGGGTTTTATGAGTTCAAAGCGCTTGTTAATTTCGATAAGTTTAAAGGCACTTCGACACCGCCAGCCTTCTTCCTGTGCTTGTTTAACGTAGGGGTCACTCAGTTGGCGATTTATCCACCAGTTCGAGGATTGACCTTTGCTCGATTTGCCGAGAGCGATGGAGCGGGAAAAATATCTGACTGTCAGGGTTCGAAACTGTGTGGTGACTGTCCTAGTCGTCGCCATCTTTGTTTATGTTTCATTCAAAGCTAGTGTTTTCTGAAACCTAATAGTAACGGATTTATAAAAACATGAGCATTAATGTTATTTATCCTTTTCGAAAGATTTAAATGTATGTGAGAAAAAAATACAGTAAATATGTTATTCAGAAATATGCCAAAGAATCATATTTAATAGTTGCGTATTTTTGCGACCTTCACCTTACCAAAGACCGACCGACCGTCAGAATGAAATGCACGAGAAATCTGTTGTCCTCGTGTAATAGACGGTATTTTATACTCAGCACTGTGACCGATCAAACAAGCGCACGTATGAGATGCAATGGAATAAGAAGATTTGCTACAAAAGATGGTGATTTATGTTATTGCAACATTGTTTTGGATTCTTGATTAGTATTCGGATTATTCTTAACTTATCATCTTTTCGGATGTGTGTGTATAAACGAGATGACGAGTGAAGTCGATCGCACCTGCCAAATGGTTGGCAAAATGTGGTGGTATTCATTGAAATGTGTACATAATTGTTTAAACAATCATAGTTTATATTTTAAAATAATTAAATTTATTAAATATTATGTTGCAAATTTATGTCTTAATAAGTAATTTGTAAGAGAGAAAATGCATTTTTGAAACGGGTTGTCCGGTTAGCACAGTAGTTGGTACATGCGCTTCTCACTTCTGCAACCTGGGTTCAATCACCATTCCTGGCACAGGTGAGTGTATTTGGAAGGTTGTCACAATACCGGACAGGTGGGTTCCTCCAGGCAATCCGGTTTCCCTTCTCAGCCTAAGACCACACCGAAATTGAATTACTTTCAGTAAAAACTAAATTGCTGGAAATTGCAGTTATAATTTAAAATTCGTCCCAACTTTCATGAGTCAAGTAAGCAAATTATGTAGGAATGCTGGGACACACTCTGGGTCTACAAATAATGAGGCCTTTGGCCCCAAAGGACCTCATAAATCTTGAAATGCACACACACACACATTTTGAGACGTTGTTGTAATTAATTGTTTTAACTGATAACGAACTTGGTAGATCTATTGAATACAATGTGCATGCTTGGTATTTAAGTGGTTACCACAAGATCTCTCTATTTGACACATCTTAGTGATCAAATTTAAGAAGAAAAAAGCTAAAAAATGTAAAGCCTCATTTGATTAATACTCAAAATCAACAAATATTTCATAAAATAAAGCTATCCTACAAATAATAAAGTGTTCCTTATAGCAATAGACAAAATTTCAACGCTAGATGTTGTCTAGCAACATAGATTTAACAAGATACAAAATTATGTATGTAATTATGTAATTATGTGTTACGCAGCTGATGAAGATATACTCACCCGTACAGATCGCCTTCATCACCATGACGATGACTGTAGCACCAGGAAAACATACAAATCTATAATGCAAATGGTCCCTCAACCAGGTAAAAACCAGTGGGTTATTGGCACATCTGAGCTGGAAGGTTACGAGGTAAAATTTTCTGATCACCTTCCATTGTCTGGGATTGTGCTTTAAATAAGTATTTCAAATCAATTAAATATCTAGAAAACTGGTTGCAAGGCATTGCAATTGAAGCAGAAAAATACTTGTAAAATGAACATCATGAAACCACTGACTGGATTGAATTAACATGGAACTTACTTGGATGGACATTTAGCAAAATAATTTGATTCTTTAAAAACATGGCCATCACAAAGCGTTTTTTCACACAAACCATGGCGGCAAATCTTGGCGTGGGGCAATTTTAAACTCACCTGAGCAGAAGGTGCTCATGGTGGGCTTTTATGAGCACCTTTAGTCCCTCCTCCATCTTCCATTGAACGTCTTCAACATTTATTTGAGGAACATTCTAAATGCAACATTTATTGCCCAATATGAAACTTTGTTAGGATATTTGTCCCAATCATAAAAAGGCTGAGTTCAAAACTGGGTCGTCAGAGGTAAAAATATGTCTCTATGTCACATTTAAGAAAAGCTTGTGAACTCTATAGAAGTCATATTTTTTCCCTATTATGAAACTTGCTCAGAACATTTGCTCTAATGATATGTCAGCTGACTAAGAAAATGTTTCCAATCAGTTGAAAAACTTAAAACCGGCCAAGGTCCTAAATGGTTCTAGTCCGTTGAAAAACATGGTCCAAACATGGCAGTTTTCCTTGTTTGGCTAAAGTAAAACCTTGTGAATAGTCTATAGAAGTCACAATGTTTGCCCAATCATAATGAAACTTGCCCAGAACATTTGTCCTATGATATCTTGGCCAAGTTATAAGATGGTTCCATTGTGTTTGGTTTAAAAAGAGCTGCTGGGATGGGGTGGCAGTTTTTCTTATAGAGCTATACATTGTATTGTGATAAACCAGGTCAAAACGGTAAAGTTCTTTTGGGTGAGCACCCTAGGGCCTTTGGCCCTCTTGTTCTTGTATAAGTATGAACATGTTCTATTCATAATCTGCTGAAATAATACCTCGAAAAAATAGGGGTATGAGAGAGTAACTATTACTCGGTATATTGGACATAGAATGGAGAAGCAGGTACACCAATAACAATTTAACCCTTGACGTTTGCATGTTTCAGTTGTTGTGGTAACATCAGGATACCGAGAGGGGGGAACATGGCACAAGAAAGGAATGACCTGTACCTCTTTCACCAGTGTCTCCTTCACCCCACCTATCATATCTATATGCCTGAAAATACCGAGGTAAATATCAGGTTATATCTCACTTGGTATTCCTACATAAAAGAATAAATGTTGTGATCTGATTGACCTACTTTGGTCATGTGAACATTTTTATATTTTCCATGCACCATGGATATAATTTTTTGACCTTTAAATTTGGTTATATTTATGAACCCATAGGGTATTTTTAGCTCACTTGAGCAGGAAGTGCTCATGGTTAGCAAACTGTGATAATTTATGTCTACCGTCATGTGTTATGTAGTGTGTGTTGTCAATTTTTTGTACCTTACCACTCTACAGCCACATTTTTTCTCAATCTTGATGATTTTTTTCAGAATGTTTATCTTGACAATATCTAGGTCAATTTTGATTCTTGGAAATGTGTTCAAAAACAAGCTGACCAGGTCTTTTTTAAGAAATAATGTTTTCACTATAGGAGCTACATTTATGACTTAATGAACCTTGTTCAGAATGTTTGTTGTGACAATATCTAGGCCAAGTTGGAATCTGGGTCTTGAGAGTCCAAAAACTAGGTCACAATGTCAAATCTAATAAAAAATTCTTGTTAGCACTCTAGAAGCCACTTTAGTTACTCAATCTTTATGAAAATTATTCAGATTGTTTATCTTGACAATATCTAGGCTGAGTTTGAAGCTGGGTCACATGCGTCCTCAAACACAGTCACAAGATCAAATCTTAAAAAGAATTGTGTCAACTGGTGAAGACTCATTTATGACTCAATCTTGATGAAAATTTTGTTCAGAATGTTTGCCTTGACAATATTTTAGCCAAGTATGAATCTGGGTCACATGCATCGAAAGACCATATACAATATTAGAAAAAAAACTTGTTTGCACTCTAGAAGCCACATTTACGACTCAAGCTTAATAAAACTTTGTCAGCATGTTTATGTTGACAAAATCTAGGACAATTTTGCATCTGGGTCAAGTGCGTCCAAAAACTTGGGTGCCAGGTAAAATTTTGGAAAAAGCTTGTAACCATTCTGTAAGCCACATTAATGACCCATTCTTTGTGAAACTTGGTCAGAATGTTTATCTTCATAACATCAAGACCATGATACCATCAACTTAGGTGAGAGCTGCAGTGCCGTCATGGCCCTCTTATTCATATTTGAGTGTATGTCAACGCAAAATTCTAAATTGTTTAGACTTTTTCACCTTGATGTAGAATTTGTTGTGACTTACATCTCCTGGTAAAAAATACAAAAACTTTGTTTCAGCAAGTTTCAGACTATATTGGAAAAGACGAGACATTTTGCTGTACACACATTAGCTAGACATCAGGTGAGACAAATAAATGCTAATTATCCCCACACTTTTTGAAAAAAAGGTGGGACTATTGTGGTGATCTCCGCCGTCCGTCTGTCCGTCCCGGCAAATATCTCCTCCTACACTATTAGCACTAGAACCTTGAAACTTACACACATGGTAGCTATGAGCATATGTGCGATCCTGCACTATTTGGAATTTTGATCTGACCCCTGGNATTGCCATAAATAAGCTTCTCTTGTTTTGTGAGACAGCATGCACAATATTCTGTGTCAATGCAGCATGTGGGGGTATATGTCACGTCAGTGACAAAGCTCTAGTTATTTGACCTTTAAATTTGGTTATATTTATGAACCCATATGGTATTTTTAGCTCACTTGAGCAGGAAGTGCTCATGGTTAGCAAACTGTGATAATTTATGTCTGTGTAAGTATAGTGGTAAGGTACAAAAAATTGACAACACACACTACATGACGCATGACGGTTCATGCGTCATGTAGTGTGTGTTGTCAATTTTTTGTACCTTACCACTCTAGAGCCACATTTTTTCTCAATCTTGATGAATTTTTGTCAGAATGTTTATCTTGACAATATCTAGGTCAATTTTGATTCTTGAAAATGTGTTCAAAAACTAGCTGACCAGGTCTATTTTAAGAAATAATGTTTTAGTTTAGTTTAAACCTATTTATTTTAGCTCGATTGCATCGAAAGCCGTAGGCTTATATAAACGCTCTCGAGTCCGTTTCCTGGGACTAGAACCAGTACTTGGTGTCTTTGAAAAAATAATGTTTTCACTATAGAAGCTACATTTATGACTTAATGAACCTTGTTCACAATGTTTATTGTGACAATATCTAGGCCAAGTTGGAATCTGGGTCTTGAGAGTCCAAAAACTAGGTCACAATGTCAAATCTAATAAAAAAAATCTTGTTTTCACTCTAGAAGCCACTTTAGTTACTCAATTTTTATGAAAATTATTCAGATTGTTTATCTTGACAATATCTGGGCCATGTTTGAAGCTGGGTCACATGCGTCCTCAAACAAAGTCACAAGATCAAATCTTAAAAAGAATTGTTTCAACTGGAGAAGACTCATTTATGACTCAATCTTGATGAAATTTTGTTCAGAATGTTTGTCTTGACAATATTTTAGCCATGTATGAATCTGGGTCACATGCATCGAAAAACCATATACAAACTTAGAAAAAAACTTGTTTGCACTCTAGAAGCCACATTTATGACTCAAGCTTAATTAAACTTTGTCAGCATGTTTATGTTGACAAAATCTAGGACAATTTTGCATTTGGGTCAAGTGCGTCCAAAAACTTGGTCGCCAGGTAAAATTTTGGAAAAAGCTTGTAACCATTCTGTAAGCCACATTAATGACCCATTCTTAGTGAAACTTGGTCAGAATATTTATCTTCATAACATCAAGACCATGATTGAATCTTAGTCATTATGGTCAAAAACTAGTTTACCATGTCAAGTCTTCAACAATTGACATACCATCAACTTAGGTGAGAGCTGCAGTGCCATCATGGCCCTCTTATTCATATTTGAGTGTAGGTCAACGCAAAATTCTAAATTGTTCAGACTTTTTCACCTTGATGAAGAATTTGTTGTGACTTACATCTCCCGGTAAAAAATACAAAATCTTTGTTTCAGCAAATTTCAGACTTTATTGGAAAAGACAAGACATTTTGCTGTACACACATTAGCTAGACATCAGGTGAGGCAAATAAATTATGATATTCATTGTTTTTCCTCCTTCAGAATAACCACCTCTGTTTTGTTGAATTTAGGGTGCTTTAACTCACTATTCAAGAGTACCAATTAATGATTACTGTTACAGGTCAGTTATGGGATGACGTTTGCCCAGTCAATCCCAAATGTTTGTCAGTTCAACAATATACCTCATTATGAAGACAAAGAGGTATGTAATAGATTTTTATTATATTTCCTTTTCATTCAACATAACTTTATTTTCCAGGGTTTTCTGTTGACTATTTGGTTCAAATTATATGCCCCATGACCATGTTTTGGTGGTTCATAAGTGATCTATATGAAATTACACATGACTATTTCCACCAAGGTTTATCTGTTACCCTGTTATCTAGACGTTATTAGACTCGGCTCTATCAATATGAGAGTTAACTAGTAATCCTTATTAATGAGAATTATATAACACAAGCTGTTATGGTGTTCTTAAATGATCCAAATACTTACACACAGAGTTTTCAGGTGATCCTAATTGATTTATATGATATATAGAGAATAACAGGTCAATGCCCTATTGTTGTGTGATATATCAGGTGACGATAAGAATAAAATATTTTAATTTTTTACCGAGTCTGATATGTTACAAAACGAAAGGGCAGTAACCCGTTTTTCTGTTCATCATACCTTTACATTCCCATTTTTAAAGAAATAATAAATAAAAATCGCTACAATTCTGCATAAATATGTTTTATGACGTTTGAGTTTTATCGGTTGGTTAGTAAGATCACTGGAGGTTCCAGGTATCATTCAAAACAACTGTTAAAACTCATGGCTTTGTCAGCGATATTAATTCATTGATGTCACACAGGGTTTACCGTTGATTCTGGGGTGCTCTGGTGTGATGCAATGCGAGGCAGAGTCGTTCCACAGGGTGGGAGACCACAACGTCTGGTACGGGAAAGTGTACGAGGCCCACATCGATGATAACGTCTCCCTGCCCATGCTCTACCAGTCCAGGTTTGCATCTCACAAACTTGTGTATCTTATATAATTACAGTTTAGTTGTTTTTCTATGTATATTTATGCCCCCTTCGAAGAAGAGGGGGTATATTGTTTTGCACATGTAGGTCCGTCGGTAGGTCAGTCCGTCCATCCGTCCACCAGATGGTTTCCGGATGATAACTCAAGAACGCTAAGGCCTAGGATCATAAAACTTCATAGGTACATTGATCATGACTGGCAGATGACCCGTATTGATTTTGAGGTCACTAGGTCAAAGGTCAAGGTCACAGTGACTAGAAATAGTAAAATGGTTTCCGGATGATAACTCAAGAACGCTTACGCCTAGGATCATGAAACTTCATAGGTACATTGATCATGACTCGCAGATGACCCTATNGCTGCCACTACAACTGACAGCCCATATGGGGGGCATGCATGTTTTACAAACAGCCCTTGTTTTTCATGTGAAGAGCTAAACTTCATTAGTATATTAGGGATTCAAATTGAACTTGATACAATTATGGAAGACAAGGAATTGGGGAGTACAAGTACAATTAAAAAAAAAAATTTTTTTGGTCATAACCCTTTACAATCCAAGAGTGCTATTTTGAAAACAATAGAGCCACTAAAAAATTGGAAAGTTTTAAATACGTGATATATAATTGTAGTTGTGATATAGTAAATAGTCTAAGCATGTCAATATATTGCATTCATTTTGTTGCAGAACATTGTATTGTGTTCAATATACATGTATTGCATTAATATTATTGCATTACATTTTATTTTCTTGTAGATTTTTTTTTTTTTTTTCAGAACATTTTATTTTCTTGCAGACTATTTAATTTTATCGCAGAACATTTTATTTTATTGCAGAAAATGTAATTTCATTGCAGAACATTTCATTTTATTGCAGAACATGTCATTTTATTGCAGAACATTTAATTCTATCGGAGAACATTTTATTTTATATCAGAAAATTTCATTTTATTGCAGAACATTTAATTTTATTGTAGAATATTTCATTGTTTTGCATAACATTTCATTTTATTGCAGAACATTTCGTTCAGTAGGAGACGAGATCTTTATCCAGTCGTTTGAAGACGCCACATTGCCGTTTGAGAACTGGACGCACGAAGCCCATCTGAGAATGGCGTGGAACTACATACGGGACTACGGCCGTGACAAGGCCATCCCCATGATACGGTGGGTATAATATAGATTACAAGGGCATATTTTACCCTTAGGGGATGGGGCAATTTTTCCCTGATTTGTTTAGTTTAAACCTATTTATTTTAGCTTGATTGCATCGAAAGCCTAAGGCTTATTTGAAACGCTTTTGAGTCCGTTCCTGGACCTAGAACCAGTACTTGGGTGTCTTTGGGGGAGATCTAAAGAACGCTCCCACGTTGGGGATCTAACCCGTGACCTCCCGAGCCCTAGATGGACACCATGTCCACTACGCCACACGACCTTATTTGTTTGGTGGGAGTGTCATTATTTATGCGCTTTGGGTAGAAAAGTTTTGAAGCAGGGCAATACAAAATTTTGGGATTAGATAAGTTTTAGGGGAAAATTCATTATTTGAAATATTTCTGAGGTTTTTGTGTCGTAAAATGCTTTTATAGAACTTGGAATCCTATTATCCATGAAAAAAAAGGAATGTTATAATTTTTTATATTTTTTTTTTGGCTTTGAATTGTTTGTGATTTTTTATTACTTGACACAATTTATAACAATAGGCCATCAAGAGGATATGGTGGGTGTTATCATGTCAATTGTATCACTGTTTAGCATGCAACAACTGTTATAAATAACATGGAGAAATTATCATGGCCAGCTGTTAAGAAAAGATTATTTGGATTTAACCTTGTCATTCAACCCAAACACTTTCTCCCACAAAAAGGTAAACTTTGGTTCACTGGAATCAATGTTTGCATCAATAGACACAAACTTGTCTGAAAAAGTTCTCCTGTTTATAGTGGTGGTAAACACATAATTGCATGACAAATGTCAGGTTTTGTGTTTGAACACACTTTTATGAATTTTCAGGGATGGTATTCAACATTACAACCAAGTGCACAAGGATAAGGTAAGATGATTTTAAATTGCTGGAAAGATTTACCAGATTTTATTCTTGCGTTTCTTTAAAGGATTTTTATAACACAAGTTTTACACACTTGTTCCACAAAGTTCTCCTACACTTTTCAACAAACAACATTCAAATGTGTATGCAATGTTCCTTTATAAAAGCTTGAAACTAACTTAACTTCTATCAGTTTAATAGTTGCATTTTACTCTGGGCCATGTAATAAAACCCCCTGCTGCAAATCGGTGAGGTATTTTAGTGATGCCCTTTGGCCTTCCGTCATTCCTTCGCTGCGTTAGTCAGTCTGTCCTTAACGCTTTTGTGTCTGCCCCCTATCTCCTATGCCCTTTTTACAGATTTTCGTGAAACTTACCTCAAATGTTGAGGGTATTATTGAGGGATGATTTTCAGAAGGCATAAGTCAGTCAAGGTAGTTCTTTAAGGTCAAAGGTTTTAGCCTCTATTTTGGTGCCCGCTTTATATCTCCTATACACGTTGAAGGATTTTTTGTGTGTTAGTCATTAAGACAAAGTGCAAAAGGCATGAGTCAGTCTTGTTGACTCAAGCTCAAGGTCATACCTCGAGGTCCAAGGTTTGAGCCCTTTTTTTGTGTCTGCTCCTTATCCCCAATCCTGTTTAATGGTTTTTTGAAATTTCCCTCAAATGTAAAGGACATTATAAGGCGATGTGGAGTATACATGAGTCAGTCATGCCGGCTCGAGGTCAGGTTCGCTCTTCAAGGTCAAAGGTTTGAGCTTCCATTTTCATGTTCACTCCGTATCTTCTATACCCTTTAAAGGACTAGCATTAAACTTTGCTAAAATAATTTTTGTCATTGAGACGATGTGCAGATGGCATGAGTCATTTATGCCTGCGCTAGGTCAAGGCCATACTTTGAAGTAAAAAAATTGAGCATCTATTTTCATGTCTGATCCTCTGACACCATTTCTTTTACCATTTGAAGGAGTTTCAGGACACTTGGCTACAATGTTTAGGTAATTTAAACACTGCCTAGAAGCTAGAAGTCAGTCACAGCTGCTTAAGGTCAAGGGCAAACTTCAGGGTCAAATGTTTGTATCTATTTTTTGTGTTCAGTTAATATCTCCTTTACTTATTGAACGATTTTTTATCAAACTTGGCCAGAAGTCATTTGGACAGTTTAACAAGGCATGGGTCAGTCACGCTGTCTCCAAATCAAGGTTACCACTTCAGTGGCAATACAATCTTGGCAGGAGATATGGCTGTCTATTGGACTACCTTGTTTCAGATTAAAACCGGCTACCATGAGACCATCACCATGTTCTACTGCTTTGTCATGGACGAGGCCATAGCGAACACAGGCAAGCCAGGCGACACGTTTGAACAGTTCCTCAAGCGTAACGGTCACCTGCTTGACCGCAGCCTCATGTACAAGTACTACAGTAGGGAACGTTTCTCTGACCCACATGCAAAAGAGAAGTAGGTGAAATATGTGTTGTATAAGGAAATTCTTGGGTTGATCAAAAAGTTTCAGATTTTTTTTTCAATAATGTAAGTACTATTATTAATAACAAAAAACCGTCGGAGACGGGTGATGCTCCCCTAAGTTGTTTTTTGTCACAATATTGCACTATATATTCAGATAAAAGGAAACGTCTTGAGGGGCATAACTTTGGACAAAATAAAATGATGGATGGTTAAGCAGCTTTAAAATTTCAAATGGTCATAACTCTCTAAATAAATCATCTAACCAGAAGCCACTAATAACATGCGCATCTCCTCAAGGTAGTTAAGCTACCCNAAAATTTTGTGGGAGCATAAAAATGTGAGTGAAGAACATTTGAAGACTTTGTATGATCTGATTGAGAACTGAACACATTATATTAACCCTCACATTTGAGTGTGACCACAATACACATTTTACCTGAATTTACAAGCTTATGTTTTCGCTTTACTGTCAGTTACTTAATTCAGGAATATTGAAATATTAGTCTTGTCACATATCGAAAGTCCCTCAGTCCTCTGTTACATATGAGCCTCACTCCAGGAAAACAGGGCTTAATGCATGTGCTTTAAGTGTCATCCCAGATTCTTCACAGGCTTATCAGGGGACACTTTCGGCCTAAACTCGATTTTTGCTAAGAAACGAAAAATACCATAAAAGTGGAAAGTGTTGTCCTTGATTAGCCTGTGCTGACTCAACAGGCTAATCTGGCTGGAAAATTTACGCACATTCATTCAACCACCTTTTGAACAGAGCTAGGCTCATAATGCATGTTTGCATATTAATGTCAATACAACAAGTAACCATGTATTTACTGAACAGACTTTTGAAAGAATAACTAGGATCTTATTTTAATAATTATACACAGATAATGTAATGTTACCTTTTTCCCCAACAAGCTTTGGATACATGTGTTCTCTACATTTCAGGTTTATTCTGCCTGACCTGCAGGTGTTGCCAGGAATGTAAGAGACGCTGACGCCACAACTGGGAATCTACCATATTTTACTAGTTTCTAAGTATTCGGACATACTTTTTGTTTTGCCAAAGTCATTATGTATGGTAACTTGTTTTCTACAGACACTTAAGATTTTCACCCAAAATTAATGACTCTAAATTTTCTTACATTTGATATGACAATGAAAGCAAAATATTATGAAAATGTGCTTTAACAAGTGGATGGTGATACAACTTTACAGACATTTGTGAGGAGTCAGTGGAACGAATGATTCGAATTTTAGATTAACTAAGTAAATGTCCAAGTATAATAAACTGTGGCTCAAAACAAAGTTTGACACACAGGCTCCAATTGTTTTGTCTCAACAAGTCATGCATTTACAAGTGTTGTGCTAAATATGATTATTTTCAGGGTGCTGTAATACTGGTATATGTAATAATGATCAGTTTCGCACCCAGCATTGCTAAGGGCCACTGCAGAAAGCAATTCAAATGCGTGATGCAGAGCACATGTGAAACAGGAATAGTATTGTTTAGTGTATAAAATACTTTTATGTTTTAAGTATTACTTTTGTAAATACAATAAATGTCAAAAACAAGTCAAGAAATTTTACCCAGGTGTGAAAAATCTCATGGTGATATGTGTAAATGTTGTGCGTTTATATGTTCATGCAGACAGACATTTTGTAGGCAGACTTGGCAAGCTAAGATGTAGGGCTTGACTGTTATTCTAGGTTTTCTGTGTTCAATGCCAAGTCTGTTCATACATCTTGTGTGGGGATTCGTCATATAGTTTTTATCTACCCACAGATATTAACATAAATTTCGACCCAACAAGCCCAGACTTGTTCTTTTATTTTTTGTATAGAACACTTTGGACTTTTATCTAAAAATCTATACATATTTTTTGGGCAAAGGGCCCATTCTATTTTATATCCCTGCTACCCCTGCCTCTGATTAAAAAGGGCAGTTGTCTGTTGATTGCACTTAAAACATGATCCAAGTATGATAAATCATGGTCATATACTGGTTGAAAGAATAAAATCTTGAATGGGATTTCATATCATCTTTCCAAGATAATTATATCTGAACATTTTGATGAATCTTACATTTTAATACTTATATTCTTTGTTCCTTTTTCCATGAAGTTTCGTTAGAAGATTCTATCCAGCAGTGTAATTTTTATAACAGTTTTAGCTTATTTATAGTTTTTTATAAATGTGAAATGTCAGTCTTTGTTTGTTTTGCATATAAAACATAATTTTAAGTTTGTTTTATTTTGAAATGTGATTGATTTAAGCAATTTTTGCATGAGACATTCAACACAGGAACCGTGTACTAGCTTATTCATACTTGACACCAAAATACCCAGCATCTTTTGTGGAATAGGGCTCCTGTATCTTGAATTATCAATTATACCACAACTAACATGTGTCATGATCTGAAAAAAGAGGGCATAATGCTTGTGCGTAAATTGTCATCCCAGATTAGCCTGTGCAAGGCTAATCAGGGATGACAATTTCCACTTTTATGAAATTTTTCGTTTAAATGATATCTCTTTTTAGCGAAAATCCAGTTTAGGCGGAAAGTGTCGTCCATGATTAGCCTGTGCGGACTGCACAGGCTAATCTGGGACAACACTTTACGCACATGCATTATGCCCAGTATTCTCAGAACGTGCCACAGATGTCTACTGGAGTGATTGCAACACGACAGAGAATCCAGGTCTACTCAATAAAAGTGTACCTCCCACATACATTCATATCCACAATGTGGTATGGAAGAAAAGGATGTATAATTAATTTTCTAAAATTTTATTGTTGGTATTGCTATTTCATAACATTTATTTTAAACAAAACATGATATCACAAATATGTAATAAGGTTCATTTAAAAGTATAACAGATCATACAAATGTTTTATAAGTAACACTATACTGGTCAAATATGCATAGATATTAACTCACTTTGTGAAATAAATAGATGTTTTTGTGTTTTTTTATGCACGCATTTGATGAGGAGGGCATTGAATATAATTCGACATAATTCTCAAGTTAGTTTGTTAGGTTTATTTTGCAACATATTTGCACTTTTGCAGATACTTAATTAAATTGAGTGTCGTGCTATTTAAAACAATAAATAAATAATATTCCGCCATCAACATGCTCAGTACAAGTAGTTTAGATTTCTGCATTTGAAAAATCACACACAGCTTGACTGGGATGTTGCTTAAAATGAATACATGTGATTCATGCGATTTCAAGAAAATCTACCTCAGAACAAATGTTTTGTTACTTTTTTTTAGAAAAACTTAAATGCTGCACTTGGACGGCACCACACCAAAAGTCTTCACACTGTTTACCAGATTGTTCGGATTTTATTTTATTACGCAGATTTTACTTCTCGCCATCTTGATCTTGGTCCGCATCTTCAGGTATAGGAGACTGCTGCAAATAATGAAAAATGGGGGGAATTACATAAATTTTAATAAAATGTGTTTGATGTGTGGTATTTTATACATATCATGGGCCCCTTATTTTACAGTAACTTGCAGTTGAAAATAAATCAGTTGAGTTTAAACCAATTTTTAAGCTTGAATGCATTGAGAGCTGTTAATCACAGAGACATTCGAGTCTGTTTTTTTTTAAGGACCAATACTTGATATCTTTTGAAAAATCCTTAAAACTCTCTAAAGTGGGGATCTTAGGGTCGCAGAAAAGACACCAAATCCACTAACCATTCTAGCCTTTTGAAGCAATTAGTTAATTATGACAACCTGCTCTATATATAACTGCCCTTAGCTATAGGATTTATAATAAAGCCTACCAACACATCAATCTGACAAACCCAAAGTCGACATTTTTACTTCACAAGATAATTCTATCAATTGTTTTCCTTATTATGGCTATTGTCAATCGGAGCACGCCATACGTTATCAATTTACCTTTCCAGGATCTGCCTTGTCCATGTCGGCCTCTTTCTTTTTCTCGATGTTTTTCTTCTCCTGGTTGATGATGCTCCAGAACTCGTGCTCTGCCTTTGCATAGAGATCCTCCTCGTCAAGGGCCGCCTCTCCACCCTCCTCCTCCTGCAAGGGAGATAGGAAATGTGCACTCGGGGCTTACAAAGGTCTTCAAGTCCACAACAGGGGGAACGACTTTTCACTGAGAAAATCTACTCCTCAAAGTGAAATGAATTGTGCAATCTCCTTAATGAGGAAACGCATATGCACTCAAAAATCTTCTACCAGAAAAAGTTTGCACTCAATTGATCGTTTTAAAGAGAGAACAACTAAACATTCAAAAAGCTCAGAAAACAACTTTGCACTCAGAAAATTTGCCTTCTCAGAGAACAACACGATAAAATTGCCTACACAGAGTACCACTTTGCTTTCAGAAAATTTCCTAAAAGATATAACAACTTTGCACTACTCGTTCTCAAAAAATGAAAAACTGTGCCAAACTTTTCCTCAAAGAGAGAAAAACTTTCCATAAGAACTTTGTACTCTTACAATCTTCCCACACAGTAATCAGAAACAAGTGCTGGCTTTGAACTACAACTTCAAAGAGAGAACAACTTTACAATGAGTAATTGTTCCGCACAATGATCTCATTTTTAAAGAGATAATGAATATATGTATCCCGGAAAAAGCAACTTTTTGGAAAACCCCACTTATCTGCTGGTACAAACAAAGCTGACCCATTTATAATCCTTTCAAAATCACACACCGTATAAACCGTTATTATTTAAAGTAAGCTATCATTGGTTGATATTATGGACAGCGTTGTTTGTACCGGGTAGATTAATGGGTTTTTCTAAACTCATGCTTTTCCAGGATAAGTCTATTGCTCTAGGGTCTCATCCTGCAGACTGCACAGGCTAATCTGGAACGACACTTTATTAACATGCATTAAACACCCTTTTCACAGAGTGAGGGTCAAATGGTACTCTAACTTACCTTATCTTTGCCACCATCCGCAGAGCTCTTTGCTCTTTCCTTAATCTTCATTTCTCTGTGTCGGGTATCGAGAATCTTCTCTCGTCTGGTTTCCCTTTCAAACATCTGAAGAATTCATGTATACACTTGTCACATACATTGCCAGAGCCAATATACACAAAGATTGTTAGGGAAATTTAAGCAAGATTGCTTAAATTTATAAAATTCCTCAAGTGGCTAGTCAACAGACTGCTCTCTGATAATGTCTTCCTGAATTATGTTTACTAAGATTTGCCTTAGCAGATTTGTAAATATGGGCCCAGGACACTTCTACTAACTAACTCATTTCTATTACAACATAAGGTATGTCTACTAATCACCTATTATTGTTATAGTTGGATGTGCCTAAAGTCATCACTGTTGTTCCTAATACATGTTTGCCATAAAATAGCTCAATTTCTTTTCAAAAATATGAATGTTCACTCACAGCTGTTACTAAGTTCTTCTCGTTTCTCTGCATTGTGTACAAACTATCAGAAAGTTCCAAGAGTGTAGTTGTTCCTGTGTGTGATCCACATGCCACCAGTCGGCCCTGGTCTTGAACTCGTAGACTGTGTAATGGCTCATCGCATACCTATAACACATAGAAGCAAGACATTAGGAATTTCAGGGCTTACTCTGAAATCTGCCAAATTAGCCAATGGCTTCAAAGAAGACAAGAAAATTGTGTTCAGCAACATTCTGTACTCCATAAAAATCCACAAAACAAAAAACATGATATGTTTATTTTTATGTAAACAAATTGGCTAAAGAAAAGTTTGCTCCAAGGTCAGACCTTTGAATTCTATCCAGCAATACTATTAATTTATAAGGAGATTCTTAAACACAGAAAAACATGGTTACCAAATGGACCCTAAACATAACTCTCCTATTGTATCACCGCTTGTCTGGGGAAATTTTCTAATAATTTGCTACATCCAGGGAATATCTGTGTCTAATTGTTAGTTTTGAAAGCACATGTTAACCAATTAACCATTTGCTATTAAATGCGCAAATGCATTAAACTTCATCCAAGTTTCACACATCTGTTGACAAACCCAGATTGCACGTTTTAATGATTGCTTGGTTAGTCAGGTGGCTTGTAGTACAAGCTGTTTTCAATAATACCTGGAGACTGAGAGTGGGGTCGTTTTGTTTGAAGATGATGTCCCAAACATCCAGTGTTCCGTCCATCTTGGTAATGAAAAACACAGACGGACGCACAGGACTCCAACAACCGTCCGTGAGGTATGATTGGTACTGTCTGTAAGGGCGGAAAAGGCAAAATTTCAGTTTTCTGCATGAAGTGGAAATCTTTACAGAAACAAAGTTAATTCTAAGAAGCAGGGAGGCTGCTTTAGCAAATGTTAAAATATCTCTGCTCTGTACAAATACAATCAAACTGTTCTATTTAAGTGATGTCTTATCTATCTTTCTGCCCAATAAACAACAACATTTAATTATTTAAATAGAAAAATAAGCAAGGAAATTATATTCTTGTTAATTGATCAATACACAAACAAATACGGAATTTATTTCTTAAAATAGCAACATTATTAGGACAATGTTGGCCCTACTATGTCCACATGAATAAAGATTTTCTTTTTTCTATACAACATTCAACAATGGTGTGATTTTAAAAACACATCAGAGAACGTTTTTACCCTGCCACTTTACTTGGTTTACATAAACACTTGACATTTTATACATATTGTAAAGTTTAGAATTAATTATTGAGCAATGTTGGCTTTCAAAAGGAGGAAAAAACGCATCGATGAATCAAAGGACAATATGCAGGCAAAGCAGATATTTAGTCCACCTAGCAATCAGGCGCACCCTGGTTCAATTTTCTCCATTACCATGTGAGGGTTCTACCAAGGGCATTAACTTAAAAGAGTGTCTCATTAAGCCTAAGTATTTGGATGCAATCAAGCTGTTATAAAAATGTTTACACTAAAGGACAATGCCGGCCTTACTTAGTCCACATGATGGAAGATTCTCGGATATCTTCACTCCAGATCCTCGCCTTCCAGTCACCAACACTGAGGAAGTTCTTGGGGAAGAATGAGTTACGCTGCAACGAGTACACTGGCCCCAGGTGACCTGGGTATATTGCAACGATCTTCTCTGCTGGAGTTTTCGCTTTACGATTACACGCGATCACGGAACCCTGCTCAGAACCCACCATGAATTTCGTTGGCTGAAAAGGAAAGGAAACAAATACCAGAAAGTCAAAATAACTTATAAACAGGTTTATACTTGCTGCATGGTCTTTTTAGTCACACTTTACAAAATTCCAAAGAATAAAGAATTATTTAGCAAAATAAAAGAGTGTAATATTTAAAGAAATAAAATTATTTAAAACAAGATGCCGCATTAAATAAAAGCATATGTCCAAGGCATTGATGAATTTTGCAAATAAGTCCAAAAGAAGGTCCTTGACAACGTCAAAATGAAGTAAGATGACACGGGTGTGTTGATAGTGTTCAAACACATCATCCATGTGAGTACCAAAGCTTAGTAGGAAGCAATAGTGATGTTACGTGAAACTTATTTTGGGGTAACCAAGATTTTAACCTTCTTGAGTTGTCTTGGTCACTATATTGGTGAATTGCAAGATCAAAATGAGGTAAGGCGATATGGGTGTATCGAGAGTATTCATAGATTATATCCATGTAAGTATCAAAGCTATGAAGCAAGCAGTATTGATTTTAGACAAAACGTGTCATTGAGGTTTAACCAAGAATTTGGACCTTTTTAATTATCTACACCAAAATGGAGGTCAAGGTCAAAATGATGTCAGGTGATCTGGGTGTGTTGAGTGTTCATGGATATCATACATGCAAGTATCAACGCTTAGGAAAATGCATTGACGTTGTACTTAACGTGTCATTTAGGTTGCAACAAGTATGGAAAAAACCAATCGATATATACCTCTCGGCATCAGTAGATGCCGGGGGTATCAAATATCATGATAATAATAAATATATTTCACTTATATGTTTTGATATTATCATACACTTTTTATTCCCAACATTTCAGTGTTATGCTTTCACCAACATATTTTTTAAATATCTGAATAAAACAGACACTACATACCATAGTAGATTCATATTCTAAAGACATGGCACCCAGTGCTTTTGCGGGATCTTGTTTCTTTGTGGGGTCAAGGATCAGTTTCTCAGTGGGTTCTCCCATCTTTCTTATGTCCCACCAGAGGACCTGGCCGTCTGAAGATGCGGAGAAGCACTCGGTTCCCGTCTTCGATGTTATCCAGATTGCCTTGTAGGCTGGGTCCCTATGACTGTGTTCTATAGGGGACATCTCCACCGGCTGGGACCCCTTTCTGACATCCCAGTAGGCTGTAGGCAGAGAAAACGAATAAACGATCTGTGTTCAAATGTTGTTGATAGAGAGAATACTTTATGAAGAGCTGAATATTAAGTAAATAAAAAGTGAACCATGAGAAATGCTTCTATCTCACAATGTTTAAATAGAGCTTGCCACAGTAGTCTGAACTTGCCTTGTGGAAAAAAATAACAGTGCAGGGCAATCATTATTTCTTGGTTTTAACAGCTTTGACTAGTTAATTTCAATGATACTATTTATTACCTTGGTGTCTTTCACATCTTTTTTTTATATATTATTTTAACATATTGGTCATAATTATCCGTTTGTTGTGAACTAAAAATTCAGTTGTACAATTATTTGAAGTCAGATCGTGGATAGGACAGGGCTCAGGGGTATTTGTTATACTGCACTCACCAATCTGTCCATTGTAGCATCCACCCAGAAGAACGTGGGAGTCCTTGGGGTTGTACTCCAGACACACCAGTGGTGACACCGGCTTCAAGGTCATCTCAGGTTTGTTTGGATTCTCTGTAAAATCAATGCAACATGAGGATGTGTGTGTGTGTATTTTGAAGTTTGTGATATGCTTTTATTTTCATGGCATTTAAACAGTGTTGATTAAAGGAGAAGCACTTATTGTTCACTGAGCTAACCAGACAGTCCACTCAATGCCACATACTGCAACTGTGACTGTTGATAAGAACAGACAAGTTTTTTTCAAATAGTCAACAAAAATTAAAAGAAACACATGAAAAACATCAAATAAAATCATGAAAATAAATAAAATTACATCGCTATATTTAACATATTTGCTGTTTTCTTACAAGGTAAAATACAGCAAAGGATATACAACGAGGCGTTATTTCATTAATGTAGACGTAATGATGGCATAAAATGACACCCCTGATAGAGAAACAATCAAGAAACAACGCTTACCGACATCCCAGATGTATGAGTCCATGCTGGTGTCAGGGGAGGATCCCTGGAACTCAAGGTTACAGTAGGCCACAGCCAGCTTCCTAGGGCCGTCTGGAAACCACGAGATGTGAGTGGACGTCCTCTTGATCTCATTGGGATCTCTGAGGAAATAGAGAACATTACATCAGTATTCAGGGCCAGCAATATGTTATATTTACAATTAAAATAAGGCTGCTTACCCCACTCATTACATAGCAACTGCCAGTGTTGAATAATTTATTGAATGAAACAGATTTTTTTTTAGCGTTATAAAACAACACCAACACCAACCCCCTCCCGCTTGCCTCCCCATCCAAGGGATTTGGTTCACCAATGTTAACATTGGTTTTTTCATGTATTGCAAAAATTAAAGAATTTTAAATTAAGAGCAAATCTAAACATGTTTATTGCGTTTCTTACCTGAAGACGTTGATAGTTTTGGCAGATGGTGTATCCTCCACTTCATCCAGTTGGAGATTATCAAAGTATTCTTCGTAAATGTCTATGGCATTGTTTTGTTTAATAGTGTGTTCCATAATCTGAAGAAAAGAAAAGTAGAATAAAAACTTTATTCACAGAGATTAACCTCGAAGGCTTTCTACAAAACATGACTGAACTAAAATGTGTAGGTAGGACGCTAAGCCCCACATTCCGCTTTTTCCTAAGAACTACACTTAAGTCTGAAAAACCTGAACCAAAATATATAAAGGTCTGCAAGTTCACATCCTGATTACAGTAATGTGATTGTAAAGTTTCAGCCCTGTAGCAGAAAAACTTTTTGAAGGAAGGGCAACATAAGTTTTTAAAATGTATTTTTGGGCTTCAAAAGGGGCCACCACTCCAGTTATCTTCAAAATATCCGAAACAAACTATGGAAGTTCACAACTTCACATTGCTTGTTAATGTATTTGCACATTTAAATCCCTCTAGCACCAACATTTTTTTAAGTTACTCACAACACAAAAAATGGGGTAAACACAGGGAGGCAAAAACAGATTAGGACTAATCTATAAATAAAAGAAAAATTATTCCTAAAAAATGTGTCACTTATTAAATAACTGGATAATAAATCGTTTATAGCACTTGAATATGCAAACATTTATTTGCAAAAAGGTCATAAGTTTCTGCAGGCAGAGGAAAGTATTGATACCCTAGCTCTTAAAGAATAAATCCCTTTGTTCTTTTATATGTAAAGAACCCATCATACATCACAATTGCAAAATCTTTGTTTCTTATCAGAGTAAGTCTAAATAGTGGTGTAAAACAATAGCAGTTTATTAATTTCCACAGTCTCTGTCAGGATTCAAATGGGGAACACCTGGATTGGAATTCCAGAGCGTTAACCACTACAACCCACTAAACATGTATAGAGAACCCTACTCACGCTGCCCAGCTGCTGGATTGTGGTGACGTATATCTCATCTTTCTCAACCTTCTTCCTGTATCTTGTGACCTGCTCAACTTCTTGTGGATTCACATCCTTTGGCCAGCCACCTTCAGTGTGGTTGATACCCCTGGACCCGGTCTCAAATCTCTCTGTATTGATCTGTTAAACACATCACAGGGTAAGATGATTGTGTGGCCAATTTGGAACCTAGTATCAAGAGCGTTCTCAAGTCGATATTCAGACTCAATTTTTAGTTTGTTTTTTTTTCTTCAAAATTTTGTAGCTGAGATTAAACATCATGCACGGCTTCGTGTTAATTATTTTTGTTTAGTTCTGAGTTTGAGGGAGAACATGTAAGTCTTCATATAGCAACCGGTACAGAATGATTGTTAACCGCTTACATTTTCTATTAAAGGTTAACCTGATACATTTTTTTTAATGCATTTTTAATATATCATATGGAATTTATTTCTGCTGCTCAGCATATTAACAATATAAGCTTTTGCTGACTTAAACAACATGCCACGTCAAGGATTGGAATTCATAACATGTAACATGCATAACCAATTGTTGAATTACTCACCTCATGTTCGGACATCTCTTGAACACATTGTATTCCACTGTCAACTGGGTTTCTTTCTATGAAATTTTCTGCCAAAGTTGGATCTGGCACAATGTCCACATGAAGCTCTGCAGACCGGTCTGTGAAGTTGCATTGTCGACCAAACTCTGCCCTCTTCTTGGTATAAACATATACTATCTCCATTTTGTAGATTTATCCTTTCATCAATGTGTGAATGTCATGGGAGTCTGAAAAACAGAGAGTCCAACCGGTCAAGTGTATTTTCCACCTGTCAAATTGTATAATGCCCTTAAAAAAAAAAAAAAAAAAAAAAAAAAAAAATTTNTACACAAAAATTCCCATATTACAAGGAGTGTCTTGTATTCATCCAGACGTAACCAAGTGACAATGTTAGACAGAAAATTGTGCACCAATTACTGCTTGTGTACTTAAATTAAAAAAAATCCAAAAATGCAAACGGATGCAACTGATTTAGAACAATTATTGATACAGTTGATTGGTGTATAGCGGATTTTAGTGAGTAACGGATAGGTTAAAAGTTTTTTTCAAAATACTTTTATTTATGTTAATATTTATAGTTTTCTATGAACTGAATACAAAAAGCCTATCATTGTCCAGTCGATTCATGTTGTTGTTGACGTGTGTCAATGTTAACAACTGTTTCTGTTTTTGAAAGCAAAACAAAATCATGTTATGTACGCACTGTTTTTGTGATGAAAGGAAAAGAGAAGACGTATGGTTTCTTGATTTTGCAGATTTTGTTTGGTAAACATAATGTTCATTGATGTAATATTTAAGTAAAATGTGTCCTTTACAAAAGTAAGAATGCTCCGAAACCAAATTAATGCGTACAATATAAAATTAGCATGAAAGCTGCAAAATGTGATTTAGTGAAAGACGGACATGTGGTGACCCATATTCAGGAATGAGGGGATTGTCTCAAACTACATATAAACTTTATTGAAGATGTCCAATACACAGGTGCTTACCATGTGGCTATGATATTTATTAGTAAAAACATCATTTTGAATGAAAAATAATCAAATTATAATGAAAAATCGATTTCTCTGAAAGCTTATTTTTCACTGTCAAATATTATATATATAACAAGGTAATAAACTCAAAATAACTCGAATATAGGGTGCATCGCTTTGAAAAGCTGTTACTTCATCAATTGTGCAGCTATTTCCATGAACTCGGTCTTATTGAACGCAGAAATAAATTTCCTTCTGGAAATGTACATATCTTGCAATATTTTTCACAAATGCTGGATTAAGAAATAACATGATACACATGTAATCCGATAAAGATCTTATCAATCCGGTAATGGCTGAATAAGTGTTCCATGAAATTCGCGCTGTACACAAATATTTTTTGTTGGAAATTTAAAACCGCTGACATGTTTCAATTAAAAAGACATTTGTCTTTCGAGGTTTAATGGTTAAATAACTGAATGCATGGTATTTACGCTGAAATGAGACTTGAAGTCCTTAGCTATCCGTTATACACCAATCGACTGTATAAACAAAACGCCCTAAATTATTTTGTCATATAAAGAAGACATTTTATTGAAAATAGGTGCTATATCAGCTAGTTGTTGCTATGAATCTGCATTAAAAAATGACACCAGTAGTGCATTCAATAAAAGAAATGTTTCCGGTTTTCAGTTTACAAATCGAACACAGCCTATTGAATGGCCCAGACATACCAACAAATCCAGTGCAGAAGATAATGAAGTCGGTTAGTTTTTTTGAAGTCAGAACATCACGGCACGTACTGAAAGGCGGATAAAAGAGCGGATGATATAGGGTATATAGTAAAGAGCGGATGATATAGACAAAGAAGGATTATCGGAAAGAGCGGATGATATGAACAAAGAAGGAAATAGCGGATGATATATACAAAGAAGGAATCTGCGGATGATATATACAAAGAAGGGATTTGCGGATATATAAATATTTATTAAATCTGCGGACATTATGAATCAGCGGATAATATATACAAATAAGGAAAAGAGCGGATAATATAGACAAAGAAGGATTATCGGAAAGAGCGGATGATATGAACAAAGAAGGAAACAGCGGATGATATATACAAAGAAGGAATCTGCGGATGATATATACAAAGAAGGGATTTGCGGATATATAAATAATTATTAAATCTGCGGACATTATGAATCAGCGGATAATATAAACAAATAAGGAAAAGAGCGGATAATATAGACAAAAAAGGAT
>VMBQ01005152.1:42756-60505 GCA_007657795.1 Dreissena rostriformis
AGATGAGCTTGTCCGGGCCATAGCTATGTTGTTCATTGTGAGACTTTGAAATCAATTGGCACATTTGTTTGCAATCATGCGAAGGTGTGTTGCGCGAAAGAATTACGTCTATATCTCCAAGGTCAAGGTCACACTTTGAGGTCAAAAATGGCCATAAATGAGCTTGTCCGGGCCATAACTATGTGGTTCATCAAGGGATTTTAAAATCATTTGGCACATTTGTTCACCATCATTGGACAGTGTGTTGCGCGAAAGAATTACGTCAATATCTCCAAGGTCAAGGTCACACTTTGATGTCAAAGGTTAAAAATGTCCATAAATGAGCTTGTCCGGGCCATAGCTATGTTGTTCATTGTGAGGCTTTGAAATCAATTGGCACATTTGTTCACCATCATTGGACGGTGTGTCGCGCGAAAGAATTACGTCAATATCTCAAAGGTCAAGGTCACACATGAGTTCAAAGGTAAAAAATAGCCATAGTTGAGCTTGTCCAGGCCATTACTATGTCGTTCATTGTGGGATTTTGAAATCAATTGGCACATTTGTTAACCATTATTGGACGGTGTGTTGCGCGATAAAATTACGTCGATATCTCCAAGGTCAAGGTCACACTTTGAGTTCAAAGGTCAAAAATGGCCATAAATAAGCTTGTCTGGGCCATAACTATGTCATTCATTGTGAGATTTTAATATTACTCTCCACATTAATTTTGTTCACAGGCATTGGATGGCGTATCATGCCAAAGAATTCAAGATTTCAAAGGTCAAAATGGCCATAAATGATAATGGCATAATAATTCTTAAAAATTGCCATAAATAAGCTTCTCTTGTTTTGTGAGACAGCATGCAAAATATTCTGTGTCAATGCAGCATGTGGGGGTATACGTCACGTCAGTGGCAAAGCTCTAGTTTTAATTATCTTCACATTTATTCTTCACTTTTCGGCCAGTGAAGAATAAATGTAAAAGAGAAGTAAAATACAAGATAAGGGGATAGAGGCTATGTATTATAGTATAATTTGAACCTTTTAGTCCATTTCCTTATTTTATCTTATCTTATAATTTCAGTAGTATAACTATCAGAGTGTCTTAATTTTTTAATTTTCATGTGCATTTGTACTTTTAAATAGAATCCAAACCGTGCACTACTGGTCCAGGGGAAGAAACTACCATACAATTTCCAAACCTTCCAAATTATCTCCCTTTCATCACTTTCTGTTTACCCCTGGCTGATATTCCCAGCTTACACTACCAAAAATCCCTTCTTTTAAACCCCTCAGGGTGGCAACTTGCTGTTTTATCTATAAATTAATGCACGTAGTGTTGTATATAATGTTTATAAGTTAATCTCATGTATTAACTCAATTGTCTTGTCCCTTTTTAACTGTACAGTACATTGTTTTACTGATTTATTTTGATGTGGCCATATTAAGGTGACCGTTTGGCGACAAATTATTCATTACCCTTATCTTGTAAATATTATTTTTAACTTTCCTTTTAGATATTGTCATAACACCGCCCTGGGAGGTCATCTCTTCTCAAATAACCCAATATCCTATAAGGTTCTTACAGACAGGGTCTTTGGTTGCAAGAGTTCAAGCTATTACACCCAAATATAGTCCAAAATTCAATAAAAATGCAATTATATAACATATTTTTACATAAATGTGCAATCTTTTCATAACATACAGCTATTTAAGTAAGCTCCAGCTTCTCAACCAATTAATGTCCAACATTTTGTATATTTTCCCATTATTTTTTGTCATTTTATACATCAAAATAACCCTAACTTTAGAATTACTCCATCATTGATTAGAAAAATAGGTGATATAATGTTGATGAACCCTCAGTAGCAATGTTGAACCACTTTGAGATCTGGTAAGTCCCTAAAATACTCATTTTCCTGTTTATTTCAAACATAATATCCACCCGTTTAAGTTCTTTTAATCTAATCTATAGTAAAATTAATAGTAATTACATGTGAAAACAACATCTTTAATACAGATCACAAAGTTCAAAGACTCCCAAAAATCCCAGTCCAACATATGCTGAATACTGGGTCTAATTATGATGATGGCTTACAAAATAGTATGTGTTTCCAACATCATTACGTATAAAAATTGGGCTATCTCTCTCTTTCTATCTATTTATTTTTTTAAACATAAACAACAGCAAAGTACCCAAAATAAGCAATAGAACAATAACATATTCATAATACTTATCATAATAATAATAGTAACATTAATAATAATAATAATAATAATAATAACATTTTATTAATATAGTGCAAGACATGTGTTTCTTTCCATTGTCAATACATAGAAGGGCGTTGGCAACATGAGTTGACGCTGATTGGTTGATATTTATATTAGACCAATCGGCGTCGGCTTATGTTGACAACGCCCTTCTATGTAGGTCAAGCCGTTTTCTGATGAGAAATTGAATTTTGTATGAGAAAACGGAGTGACCTACTTGTCTTTTTAATTAAGAGATTTCGGCCAATCAGTGCCATGTTTTAAAAATGCTATTAGCCAATAGAAAAGCTGTTATCTCCGCATTGTTAGGCAAGTATAGATTTTACACTGTTGAGTTATTTTAGTGTTTATAACGCGTTTTCTAACAGTAAAGATATTTTTAAATAATTAGATTTTTATTCAAGCACCGCACCCACTCTGCAAAGTCCCTATGTATATATGGTTCAGCCCAGTACAATCGGGCTGACCACATGGCTTTTAACTGCCTTTTTACAGCAGAGTATTGATGTTAAGCAGAGCGCTCGGACAATGGTTTTATAACTGAAGTCTCCGAGGATAAATAAACCAATTAGTTAGTCTTGAAGCAGTTGCATTTAGATTTTTAAATTGGCAGTTAAGATAACTAAGATTGTTGTTTTTATGTGATGCAACATGAATGAATGTTATATGTAAATAAAATATTAAAATTTGCTGAAAGGGTGTGTTTTCCCCCATTAGGCTATGTAATTGACCTTCTGAAAGTAAAATAGTATATTTCCCCTCTAAACCGGAATCCTCTCTAAACTGGATTTTCCTCTCGGTCCCGGGGGTGTCCGGTTTAGAGGGGTTCCACTGTATTTAATTCACAGATCGCGTGCATAGCGTACACGAGCGTGTTGGCGGGTGGTTGCTGGGGGCAGGGCTGTACCAGGCCCCCAATCCCTACTCCTCCAACCCCTTCCGCAAGGACCAGAACAACCCCGTCACCGAGGTGGACGGCACCCCTAGCAACAACATCTTCACAGTGCTCAGTATTGGTACGATCAACCTCTGTTCATGCTCAGCCATGTTTTAAGAATCTTTACGCCCTTGCCTTCAAATATAAGAAAAAAGCATGTGGAAACCAAATTTACGGGATAACTTTCCTGGAATGAAATTTATAGGGGTCAATTTCTTTTTGGGGAAAACTTATGAATTTTAAGAAGTTATAAAATGAAAAAAAGAGCGCTGTTCTGTAAAATCATTGTATAGCACTGTTTCTGAATTCAATGCCTTCATGCAAATCAGCTCATTTTGATGCGATAAATATTGGTTTCCCGATTTTGCCATTGTCCTTGCTCTAATTGTTAAGTGACGCCGCCTGAGTGGTCTAAAGTTATACAGTTTTCATCCGATTGCAACAAATTTTAGATTGTTTGTTGGGACAATATTGAGCTCAAGATTGATAATCAACCAAGTTCTCTGAAAATTTGTAAAGTTATTGCCCATCAATTTTCTAAAAATGAATTGTTTAACCCTTTTCAGCTCTATAATAATCCAACAGTGTCATTTCAATCAAATCTTTATGTAATGAAAATATTTCAGGTAATTTTGGCCAAGTTTGATGACCAATTAGTTATAAAACATTATGAGTAATTATATTTGTCCCTTGATTGATCCAAAAATGTTAAAAGTTTTGCCTAAATGGTTTAAAAATTTTCATCAAAATCTTCACTGAATACTGTGAACTCTCGATGATTTTTAGCTACTCTACTTACCCAAATGTTGGTTTTGGCATCTGCGTAATGCTCTGTAAACGTGTAACATCTCTTTATCACTGTTTGTACTGCAGGTATTCAACTGAATCTTCACACATGTAGTCAGAGGTCAATGTGTGAGGAAACTGACCAAGTTCCAAAACTCTGACCTTGCAATGTTGCAGAATTATTCCCCCTCATTTTAATGGAGCTGGGACATAACTGTTTGACAAACAGCTGGAAAACAAAAACTTGAGACTCGCTCTGGGAAAACTCTGCACATGTTTATAAGGGCCGACACTTTCCACCCAGACTGGAATTTTGTTAAGGAGAGACATCCTTTAAAGGAAAAATAAAATTAAAGTGATAAAAGTGTTGTCCCTGATAAGTCTGTGCAGACTTCTCAGGCTAATCTGGGACGAAACTTTACGCACATGCATTAAGCCCCTTTTTTCCCAGAGAGAGGCTTACTTTCAATTTTAGGTCAGTACTATACAGATGACCAGCTTGTGAACATCTACAGTTTTTCAATGCTGTACCAGTGGATATCAAACAGCTATCACGGGCTGCTCAGCAACAACAGCGACCCAGTGGAGTCCGGGGTTGATGCCAGTGACCTTGAAAAGGATGATGAACTTGACCTTTACAGGTCACAGCCACAGCGTATCAGGTCAGGGTCAAGGTCCAGTCATATGTCTAGAACCTCTGATGGGACCTCTGCATCGCCAACGTCTGTTGCCAGTGTTGAGGTTTGTTGCAGATGTGTTGTTGTTGGTTATTTAATTAACCCATTTATGCCTAGCGTCTACAAAAAAGGCCTTGGAAAACAGCGTAGACCCAGATAAGACGCCGCATGACGCGGCGTCTCATCAGGGTCTGCGCTGTTTGCTTAAAGGAATTTCTGTAAAAAATATTCTAAATATAGCCTCTAGGCATAACTGGGTTAAACTCTGATTGTGTCTTGTGAAATAAGGACAAAAACCCTCTATGCAAAAGTCTGCTTTTTGTTTTTCACACCTGATCTTTATCTCTTGATGAAATCATATATAAACAAAATTCATGTTATATTAATCTGTGTCTGTTGAATCAATTTAAGTTACTTAACGATAATTTTAGAGCAGACATAATTTTTAAGTATAATATATATAATGCCCTTTATATTTGAAAACCAAAAAAGATAAATGGTATTCATTTTCAACTATTTCAGAAAAATTCAGTGACCAAAACCTGGTCAGTAGACCAGACTAGATCACCAAGACCCAGAACGCCAATACAAAGGGCACAGTCATTGGTACCGGAGGTTGACAGGGAAGACTTCAGTTTATCTTTGACTTCAACTGGTTCTGAAAGATTGCCAACAGACTTTAAAAGTATGCAGGGATTTTTTGCCATTTTGGGGAGAAACCTTTACCTTGTCAAGTTGTAAAATTGGGAAAATAAGTATAAAAAAAGTTTGAATATCAAGATTTGAATGATTATGGATGAAACTTGTGTTGAATTAGTGTAGATCATCAACAAAAGAAATTAATAAAATTTGCATTTATACAAGATAGGCCGGTTAATCTTTTTTGTGGTAAGCTAGTATCTCCGGAAAGGCTTTAGGGATATCATTCAAACCTATAACATTTGTTCCCCAGATTGAAATGAACTCTTAGGCCAAGCTAAGCAACTCTAGTTTGAATTTTGTATTAACTAAGGGCTGATTTAGTCTTTAAAATTGTACATATTAGATATAAAGACAGGTAACAGCTCATGGAACTTAGATATTTTTTGATCAAACTTAACATGTATATACCTTGTCAATTGGGATTCCATATGTGATGGGTTGGGTCAAGGTCAAAGTCACTGTTACTAAAAATAGCAAAAGGGTTTTCACTTAATGTCTCAATAACAAATTGAGTTTTTGTAATGAAACTTTATGAATTATTATCTTGTAGACAGATCTAGCTTTGGATTGCATAAAGGGTTGGTGGGGTCAGGGTAAAGGTCATGTTTAGTACATATATAAAAATTGTTTCACCACAATAGTACAAGAATAAATTATGCTAATGTAATGAAACTAAATGTATAAATACCTAATATCCCTCTTAGTAACTGAAAACAAATTGATGTGTTGTCAGGCAAATACATATATAGATGTGCTCCATCAAAACTTCATTTGAAATTGCAGATGGGGTCAAGGGCACTGTAACTTAATATAGATCAATGGTTTCTGCTCAATACACAATTGAGCTATTGTATTGAAAACTACTGACATAAATACATGGTATCCAGATTTAGCATTAGATTGCATTTGTGCCGTCAATGTTACTGTAAGTAGACACTGAATAATTCTTTGTACTCAATAACTAGAAAACAATTGGAGGAATGGTTATTAAACTTGTTACATGGATTCCTTATTCCAGGGATTTCACTTGGGATGGGTGCGCTCAAGGTCAAAATCTCTATTACTAAATATACAAAAATGGTTTTTGCTTTATGTCTCAATAACACAAAGAGCTATTGTGATGCAACCATATATATATACAACAATTTCATTTTGGTTTGCATTAGGGGCATATTGGGTCGTGGTCAACAGTCAAGGTCACTGTTAGACTGTTAGTAAATATAGAAAAATGGTTTCCACTCAAAATCAAAGTTTATGTGTCTCATGTGATATTTTGCAGAGTAACAAAACACTTTATCTATGTGATGGCTTGAATAGCTTACCTGCTATATAAACAGTTTAGCAAAAAAGATCCAAAAACTCCAACAAGAATAAAAAAAAGTTGACCAAGCTGTCTTCCTACACCTCTTGTTATTTGTCTTATCTCAATATGTCATTTTGTATCATCAATAAACTTTTTAACCCTTGAGCACGTTTAATGATTACATGGCTAGATTCAAGTCCTGGTGACACTGTGTGGCTCACAGAGTCAGGGGAGACAACCGAAAGACCCTTGTCAACCCAGACAACCTTGAGCCCTTCAGAGGTCGCAAGTTCACTCAACCGAAAGGTCGCCACAGACACAGAGGCAGTGAAGCGCGAGATGACGAAGCGCGTGTTTGAGCCATTGCTTGGTCGTACTATTGACTACTGTTTCCGACTCCTGGACCAGTGCGACAGAAGTGAGTACGCGGGGTGGTATGCATTCGTCATCTTAAGAATCCTGGGAAAGTATCCTTTAATAATTGTTTGAAAATTTGAATTCTTTAAAAAAAATAAAAATATGCTCTTATTATTAAAATTGTCCTATTTATTTGTGTGTCTAAAAGCTGACTTTAAATTATTTGTATCCTAGTTTGTTATTGTATTAGTGTTATTTATATCCTCCTGAATACTATTTTTAAATGACAGATTTGGACATTTCTTAATCTGAATTACTTTGTTTAATTTAGAACAGTGAATACCTATAACAAAAATGTTATTTTTAAATGACCACAGTTGGAAAATAATGGTTGCCAAAAAACAAACGAATTTGAGCATTTGGTTAGCGAATTGAATCAATAAAACTCCTATTCATTCTTGCATTTGTTATTTATTGATGACACATCTCTCTGCATTAAATATAAACTAATCAAAAGTAATTTTAAGAACAGCCCACATATATATTTTGTAGTTTTCTTTTAACTGCTTCGTCACATATTGGGAAAATGACAAAAATGCAAAATCTCATTTGAAATTCATTAAATCAATAGGCTACTCAATATAAAAGCTTACAATTAAATTGTTGACATTTAATTCAAATTCCAAACTCCCTGATTTAGTTATTTGAACGTTTTTCTGATATTGCAAGCAAGTTTTTTAGCCAAATTTATATTTGCCTCACCATCTGTGACATAGCAGCTTTAAATGTGACAAGTGCTATGATCTACATTTCCGTTTATTATTTTAAAACAATTTTGAGTACTGGTATCTACATTTTTGGTACTTTTTTGCCGTCAACCTTTAAATGCAGTACTAACATTTTCAGAGCCTAAAAACCAAAGTGACATGGAGCTGTTAAATGCAGTAAGTTTGTTTTTGAATAAAATAATACTTTTGTACTAAAATTANTGGTATAACAACCAGGTCAAATTAAAGAAGAAGCTTGTGAACACTGTAGAAGTAAGATTTGTTTGCACAATCTTCATGATATTTGCTTTGAACATTTGGTCTAATGAATTCTTGGTCGCGTGATATATGGTTCCAGACCAGTGAAAAACATGGGAGACATAAATCTGGGAAGTATTCCTTATGTGGCTATAATAAAATCATTTAAACACTCTAGAAGGTACATTTTTGACACACTTATCATGAAACTTGCTCAGAATCTAAACAAATTGTGTTGTTATAATGTTTTGGATGAGTTTGAAAATGTTTGTTATATGTAACAAAATATGGCTGCCAGGTACATTTGAACCGACCTTTTGTTGCCATGACTACAGTGTCTGTAATTTCCTCTAAAATTCCCAAGTCATTATTTCATAATAAAGTTTATATTTCTCTGCATAATCTCTAAATCTGGATAATTTTGATCTTTTCAAGCTTTGTAAATGTCCTCTAACCCTATTGTTGCTATGGTTACAGTGTCAGCTGGAGTCGGTGAAGCTACTGGAGTTGCTGTGCCGTATTTATGGTGCCCAGATACCACGGGTGTTCAGGGAACTCAAAAGATTGATGGCAAACTGCACCCAGGATGACAAGAATCCCAAACTGCTCATAGCCATTCTACAGTTCCTTGTAAACCACAGTAGGTCATAGCCATTCTACAGTTCCTTGTAAACCAAAGTAGGCCATTCTACAGTTCCTTGTAAGTTTGCATTGTTAAATCTTGTTGAAACTTTGGATATAGCAAGCTTGTTAGGAGATTTTCCTAGAGATAGTATTTTTCAAATCGAGGTCACAATTGTTAAAATAGAAAAACTGTTTCAGCTCAATGACTTGAGTTTGAAAGGAGATAATTTACTGAAATAGTGTGTATGTATAGGTATTTTTCATGAAGCTTGGATGGAGGTATTGTGCTGTAATTTTGTATGCATATATTTTAAATGCAAACCTTGCTTTCAATGTTAATTAAATTCAACTAAATTAACTAGTAAGACGTTAACAATCTAGTTATGGCATGTTCACATAACTTATTTAATTTATACATTTTCAGCTTGAAGTTTTCATATACTATATGACTACTACAGATATTCAACTTCAAGTATGTCTTTGTGGTAATTATATCAGGTGACTAACAATATACTATATTTATATACTAATGTGCTATTAATATTATTAAAGTGGAGAAGTCCAGCGCACTGTCTCGAGGCTGCGCTTATTTGTTTTTACACTTAATCTGCTTGAATTTAATTTTCTTTCTAGCAAAGACAAACAAAGAGGAGGTGCATAACAATTTAAAAAAAATGTATACTTGATTTGAAGGCAAGGCAGTGGCATATGACTCTCAACCTGAGTTGAACAAGCTCTTCCACAGGGTGTTGTCCAAGCACTTCGACCAGACGGCAGTCAGTTTTGACATCGTCATGTTTGTACTCGACAACCTGGAGAAATTGACGCACCAGTATCACGTCATGGCAACATACTTCCCAAATATGTTCAAGGTAGACTGCTGTTCAATTTAAAAAAAAAATAAAAAAATTATCTTGACTCTCACCAAAAGCCTAATGCTTATTGAGAGGCTCTTGAGTGTGTTTCCTGTGTAATCTGCTGAACACTAGGTGGACACCATATCTAAGCTTCTTTTTCCAATGTCAGCACAATGGATGCACATTTCTGACATAACTGGCAGGTATAAAGGCAATCTCAACTATCCAATAGTTACATTGTTTATATACTCTTTATAGTTGAGTTTGTCATAAAACTGTTTAGATTATGCCATGTTCATAGATTTATCATATACATTGAAATTGATTACAATACATGTTAATTGGTTGATGGTGTAAGAAACGTGTATACCCTCTGCAGCCAATTCGAGGGGGTATACTGGATTCTCCACGGATATTTGGTTTCGTATTGAATCAAGAATCTGAATCCAAATGAGCTTTTTAGTTTAAACTTTATTTCAAGCAAATAGTTCAGGTAAACATGTACACATGTAAACATTATTGGAAATATTCAGATACCAAACATGAATGTGCTTTAGATTGGAAAACAAGGTCAATGTGACACTTATATTAATTCCTCTCCGTTTGTGTGGAGTTGCTACTGTAAACTGTGTGGGAAAAATGAGCTTTTAAATTGTGTTTCGAATCCAGCTCCTAAGTAATTTTTTTTAAATAACTGCAGTAATTCCCACTTTTTTAGCAAAAAAAAATGCATTTTTTAAATTGTGTAGTGTGTAACTCAAAAAGTATTGCTGAGGGGTGAAAATATCCTCAGTATTGAAATAAAGTGTTTTTGTTTCAGATTTTGGCTTGGAACCCCCACACGTTCATCTCTGATTTCCAGGACATCCTGCCAGCGATGATGTCATCAGTGACCTCATTGGAAGTAAGTGATCCTGATATAAGCAGAAGCATTTTTATTTTCACTTGCTGAATCTTCTTTGCAATGGACATGCCCCTACCAAAGTGTTAAACTCTTGACATTGTATGCCCACACAAAGCAGAAGGCATTAATACAAGTTTTTATGCGCTTATAAGTACCAGTATGCACCTCTGTACATCTTAACCTCACTTGATCTTTTTGGACTGTAAGAGTTCAAATAAGGGCATAACACAGCTGTCTCTGTCGAAACATGTTTCATTGGGTCATCGGTGTGTGTGACACATCTTTATGAGCCTCGCTGTGGGAAAACGGGGTTTAATGCATGTGCATAAAGTGTTGTCCCAGATTCGGCTCTGCAGTCTGCACAGGCTTTTCAGGAAAACACTTTGCGCTTTTATTGTATTTTTCCTTTAAAGGAAGTCTCTTCTTAGCAAAAATCCAGTGTAGGAAGAAAATGTCACACACTTTACGCACATGAATTAAGCCCCATTTTCCCAGAGCCCTGCTCATTTAAGTATTGATCCTGTGTATGACTTTGCCAGGTGTTTCACACCCTGGTTGACCTGCCGTGTATGACAGTGGCCCTGGAGGTCATTGAACGCACCAAGCACCTGGACTTTACAGCCCTGCAACCAGTCACAGATGAAGAACCCACAAAGGCGGTTGATGCATTCAAGAACGCTATGTTCCGACCGATGTTCAACTTTTTCACGAGGTCCGAAGGAGGTCACGGTGACACAATTGACAGGTAAGCAATATTCTATATAGGGGACACATAATCTTTGCACGGCTTTTATTGCCATTTTGTGCTGGGGCCAGGGCCCCTCTCTTTCAAACGAGATACTGTTTTCACAATAAATTGTGAAATACTTCACCAAACAAATGTGAAACAGATCTTTATGCATTGAAGAAATTAAGCAATCTTCAACATCCGTTTTGTGGTTATTTCCTGTATACTAGTATGTGTGTCTGCAATACGTTGGTGCCTTTTATTAGTGGCTTCAATGAAATGTGAACTTTTGTTTGGTGCATTCAGTGGTGATGGGCTATTAAAAAAAAAATGCATTGCCTCTTTTCTGCCGGTGTCTGCATTTAGGCAAGATGTAATTTTTTAGAAGTAAAATGGCATACCTTTTTTATTGCAATGTATGGGAGAGGAGAGGTTTCATTGTTAAAGTGGATCCAGACTTGTAGAATATGAAATCAGGGAAACGATAGAAAAAATGCTTGGAAAGTTAGCCTGTTTATTATGGTATGATATCTTCTTATTATGATCTCCCACAGACTGGACCAGTTTCACACCAGTATTCAAGACATGGTGGACCTACCCAGGGTGCTCGTGTGCTACCAGTCTGCAACTCTGCTGCTCAGGTAAGAGTGCCTGTGAGTGTATTGAGTGCACGGGGATTCTCCCAAATAGCTATCCCTCCCTGAAGCCCCTCTGGACCTGTTAGCTTAAATGCTCTAAGCTCTTGTTGAAATTTAATATGATTGTGCAAGTTAACATGGCAAATGAAAGGACTTTGCTGCAAAACTGTCTTCACAAGTGTAAGACCAACATTCCTGTGAATACAATTATATGAAGATTACACCAGACTTATCCAGCATTCCACACGCCCCCTTTTAAGCAGTGCTCTGTACTTTTTGCGATCATAAAATGTGTGATCCTTTATGTTTTGTGATCTTATATCTTTTGTAATCCTATGTCTTTGTGATCATATATCATATGTGATTCTGTAAACTTTGTGATTGTATATCTTATGTGATCTTACATCTTTTTTTTAGCCTAGATCTTTTTTATGATCCTATAGCTTGCGTGATCCTATTTCTTTTGATATTTGATATCTTTTATAATGTTGAATTGTTTGTGATCCTCTTTCTTTTGTGATTCTAGATGTTTTATGTCCCAAGATCTTTGGTGATCCTATATCTGTTCTGATCGTATATCGTTTTGTGATCCTTCATCTTTTATGGTCATAAATCTTTTGTGAGGGGTTGGGGCACAAATATTTGCCCTTGTCTAACTGTCCTTCTGTCTGTCCCAATTGTTTTGTATTGCGTGTAATTGAAAAAGTGTTTGTGAGGGATGAAATTTGCGAACCACTATGTGAACTTGTGCAGCTCTATATTTTGGTTTGAATATTTTCGACATACATGTAACTGGAATTATGGCCACTTTGTTAGACAAAAAATTGCATTTTTTAAATTTTATCTTGTGTCATGCATCACTCAAAAGGTATTGCTGCCAGAGCGCTAAAAATTAAGATTCATGTGAATTTGTTCACCTCCATATTTTAGTTCACTGAATTTAGACAAGTTGAGTTATGGCCCCTTTTTATATGAAAAAAACTTGAGTAATTTTTAACTCTAAAAGTGTTGCTGCTATATGGCTGAAACTTTACAAAAATATTAACTAACATGTGAACTTGTGCACCTCCATATTTTGGTTTTCAATATTGTTTACACAACCGGAGTTGTGGCCCCTTTTTTCTTAAAACAATTACAATTTGTAATCGTCTGTTGCCCGTCACTCAAAATGTATTGTTTCTAGATCTTAAAAAATTTACAAACATATTTAACAGCGTGTTAAGTTGCACACCTTTTTATTTTGGTTAGGATGTTTTCTTCACAACTTCACAAAGTTGCGGCCCTTTTTCAAACAAAAACTTACATTTTAAACTTATTTCATGCTTCACTGAAACTGTTTGTCTCTTAGAATTTTGAAACTTTACAAACATAAAGACCAGCATGTGAACTTGTGTACCTTCATATTTTGATTCAGTTATTTTGGACAAAAGTGTAGTTTTTTTATATTTAAAACCGAATGTGCAGGCATCTGTGGGCATCTGTGTCTTATGGACACGTTTCAAGTTTATCCTGCATCTTTTGTGGTCCTGGATGTTTTGTGATTTTACTTCTTTTGTGACTTATATATTATGTGTGCCTCGATCTTTTTCGATCCTAGATCTATCCCTAACTTTGTGCATACACTTACAGGACCTGGTTCAGTGTGATTCTTGAGGAAGTTGACGGGGATTTTGTGTCCAGTCTGCTACCAGTGCTGATGGAGCGTACCGGCCTCGTGTACGGCATACCAGAATACAAGGATGATGTGCGGAGGTGAGAGAATGGTGAGGGTGTGTTGTAGGGCTGGGACCTGGGCCAATATTCAAAAACACAATTTTATCTTAAAGACTAAGAATAAGTGGTTTTTCATCAGCGCTGTGTACAAAATGGTGATATATTTGGACTGTTACAGGTAAACCAGCTTTTTGTGTTGGGATTTATAATATGATTTATAATATGATTTATATTATGATTTATAATATGATTTATAATATGATACTCCCAGATAATCCTTTTGGACAAAAATAAATAAAATAACAATTTTGAATCTACTAATTAACAACCCAAAAATAAGTAATAGCACTGTTTAAAATCTATCTGCTTAACAAAACTATTAATATTACAAAATAAAGAGTAAATAATGGTAAAGGGAGGTGATAAAACTGTCATATATTTTTTTTTTGTTATCACATGCTTTTAAACTAAATAAAATACATCTTAATTGACCAAACAAATGCTGATAGATCTAAAAGTTGTTTACTATCGTGACTTCATTTAATTTTGACGACGTCATTTCACCAAAATAAAGCCATGCGTTTGGTAAATTTTTTATTCTGTAGCCAATGAAAACGCTTACAAATGTTGTATTACACATGTGTAATATAAAAAAATACGTAATGTCTGTATTACATTGTAAACAAGGTATAGCATGTGATAAAAAGGGTGATAACGTCATCCTGTTAAATATCCAATCAACTTTATATTTAAATAGAAATATGTTTGGGTTACCCTTATAAATCATTTTATGAGCAACTCATCATTCTGATGTGTGTACACTATGGCTAAAAACGTTGTGGTTCCAAATAATTGCTAATTGACTTGACAAAGAATTATAAATGATGTGTTATTACTCAAGCGACTTAAACTTCCTGCAGAATCATAGCAGAGAACACCGTACGTCTGCTCAAGAAGTTTCCTCAGACTGTCGTCCAACAGCGAGACGAAATTGCAGAATTCCTGTCGCAGACGCGTAACATCACCGGTAGAGAGGCTTTCTTTTGTCAATTGGTGAGTTTGGCAAATATACTTAAAAGATGTAATATATTGATAAATGCAACATAGATGAAAACGTATTGTAGTGCATATTAAATGTGAAATCCATAAAAACTGTAATGAACAAAAACATAATTGAGATCGTAAATTTAAACAAACATCTATGTCAGCACAACAAGAAAAAATGTTCTTATATATTTGTTGTGAAACATCTAAATGTATGGAACATGTACACAATCCGTGAAGCATGTTCAGTATTGTTTCTTGCAGAGTTTGACAAACAGTAAAAGAAACAGTTTTTCTGTGAAATTTTGATTGTAGTACTTGCAGATGGTATCATAGAAAACAGATCTATCATCTATGTCATCCAAAAAACCATAGAATAAAAACAGATCTTTTCCTTGAAAGAATTTTGTTTGATTTTAAATGAGATGTGTGCCAATGCACATGTTTCTGCACATAGAGAAGTAACAATCTGAGTTTTAATGGAGTATTTAAAAATAAAGCATTTTAACAGGATTCTACAACAAATAAACGTGTATGTATTTTATCTAACTGGTTTTTGATTGATTTACGTTTTGTGAGGTCTCTACCACTTGTGATCTTTATGTCTGCCAGGTGTGGGGTGTGGGGGAGTACCTGTCTAACGCCTACAGCCCGGCCTGCACGGCGGAGGTCGTAGGTCACATGTACGAGACCCTGGAGCTGCTCACATATGAGGTCATCGCGGTCACTGGTTCAACCCGCGCTGCGCAGGCTTCCTTCTCGGTGCAGGTCGTGTCGACCCTGATGTCAGCACTTGCAAAGGTCAGGTGGATTTCAAGATTGGAATAATTATGATTTTAAAGTACTAATGGTCTGTTTTGAATAAATATTTAGCTAAAAACAATTCAGCCAAGATGGTTGGTGGTGTCAGAAAAGTTATACATGCAGAAATATTTTAAATGGACATTTAGTTTTTCTTTGAACAGCATTCATAAAATTGTGTTTGTTTAATTTATAATTGTGACTCATGTTGTTTTTTTTTAGCAGTGAACAACAGTATTGTTGCTTAACTATATCTTTGACTCTT
This sequence comes from Dreissena rostriformis, assembly GCA_007657795.1. Lineage (NCBI taxonomy): Eukaryota > Metazoa > Mollusca > Bivalvia > Myida > Dreissenidae > Dreissena > Dreissena rostriformis. Next base: position 58,370 of record VMBQ01005152.1, read on the forward strand.
GTATAAAAGGTCTTAACTCAAGCCACTTGTATAATACATACTTTTTTGTAACTATTGACTACTGCTTCCATTTAGGGCAAATTCACCAAGGTACGGAGGAATATTTTATATCAGGTTTGGGACGTTTTTATGAATCAAGTATGAAACCTAAAAGATTTTTACCACATAAAATGGCGCCCAAATTACTATCAAATAATAAATGAGAATAATATCTGATCATGTGATTTTGTTCTGGAAATTTGATGCCAACTTTTGAATGATATAAGCAGAAAATAGTTCAAAGACATATGAAATTGCAACATTTATTTGAAACAGACACCGAAAAAAAGCAACACAAAAACATCTGCTCACTGAAAGATTACTTAATTTATATAAAATGACATAATAATATGGTTGAAATAAAAGAACTATTGTGAATTGTTATATTTATGCATATTTTAAGTGTTTTATTGATATTGCATTTTCTTTTTTTACATAATTGTATAGCTTATACATCGCTTTATAATAAATGGCAAATTTACGATGGTTTGGACAGCTTTACCAATCAGCGGACAGCCTTACCTCTAGCTTCAGACACTGTCCAAACTATTGAATGGCCCTTATTTAAACCAGCAATATTATAAAGGACTTTTATATCAATCATTACAACATAATTTGTTAAATTGTCAGGAATTGTATTCGAGCTCTTTTTGAACCCGTTCAATCTCTACTTGCAGATTGTACTAAAAATGTCACTAGTAATGCCCCAATCAGTTAAGGACCGTTTACTTTTAACATAAAGCGAAGGTCAAAACTGCAAGGATTTGTTCTTTCATAAAAGAAGACCAAAATACCAAAAAGACCAAGGTTTTATTGTAGTGTCCTAAGATAGGAGTAGACTGTCAGAACCTAGGATATGATGACAGAATGATGGTATAATTTAATGCATCTATACTGACTGATTTGTACAACCTTATAACCAGAAACATCAACAAAGTTTTTAAAAATGGGCTTGAATGCCTAATTTTGTGTACTAACATGCACATATTGGTGAAAATTATTTTTAGGCTGTAAAAAATTAAATTGTGTATAGATGATTCAATTTCATCTGAATCTTGGTGAATATGCCCCACGTAAATGATATTTAATCAATTTGCATTATTAGTCAATCAATGCTTCGCATTATCTGTCTTAAAAAGTAATAACTTTATAAATCTATACATAAGAGCATGTCAGTATTGTGTGCGAATTAAAACGAGCACATGATGATGTTTGTGATTTAAGATGAATGAAAATTTATCCTGCAACATTTACTTCTAGTAGTCCGGTTTTGGTCTGTTTCCTGTATTTATAACAACTATTTCAGTTGTCAAGTCGCTGTCAGGACTTGATCCCGCGAGCCATTCTCTGTCTGACAAAGGTCTCTAGGCAACACAGCAACGACATTGTGGACCCCATTGACCAAGAAATCCTGCTCAACAAGGCCCATGAGTTGATCAACCTGCTGAAAATACCAAAGTAAGTGCAATAACTCTGCAGGAATTTTTGTTGAGTCGACTTCCATTAAGCTCTATAAAGCTTTAGCATTAAAAAAAGGTTAAAATATGGAGGCAGACCCACGTCCCAAGCTCAAAGGTCAAGCTCACACATATAGGTCAAAGGTCANTCATAGCCATTCTACAGTTCCTTGTAAACCACAGTAGGTCATTGCCATTCTACAGTTCCTTGTAAACCACATAGGTCTTAAACATTCTACAGTTCCTTGTTAACGACAGTAGGTCATAGCCATTCTACAGTTCCTTGTTAACCACAGTAGGTCATAGACATTCTAAAGTTCCTTGTTAACCACAGTAGGTCATAGCCATTCTACAGTTCCTTGTAAACCATGGTAGGTCATAGCCATTCTACAGTTCCTTGTTAACCACGGTAGGTCATAGCCATTCAACAGTTCCTTGTTAACCACAGTAGGTTATAGCCATTCTACAGTTCCTTGTAAACCACAGTAGGTCATAGCCATTCTACAGTTCCTTGTTAACCACAGTAGGTCATAGCCATTCTACAGTTCCTTGTAAACCACAGTAGGTCATAGCCATTCTACAGTTCCTTGTAAACCACAGTAGGTCATAGCCATTCTACAGTTCCTTGTAAACCACATAG
>VMBQ01005153.1:0-52692 GCA_007657795.1 Dreissena rostriformis
GGGTCCTTGTCCCCAACAGTAAAGATTCACGGCAGAACACTGATTATGCATTTTTTTTTTACAACTTTTTAAGAAATTGACATAACAAATCTACATGGTATAATCATATGATTTGTTGACAATTTAAATGTTTAATCACAGATGAATGCTATTATTGCAATTAAACCAAGGCAGCCCTAGAGACAGCTATATTTTCCCTGCCAAGATTCTTTTGACTATGATGTACATGTAATGACTTTGACTTCTAGTCAGAATTATTGACTCATGACTCCACATAAAATTCCTTAAATGGTATAGGGGATGTAACTGACATACACACATTTCCATTGTTAAACATTTGTGGCGTATTCTGAGAAAACTGGGAATAATGCTTGTGCGTAAATTGTCATCCCAGATTAGCCTGTGCAGTCCGCACAGGCTAATCAGGGACAACAATTTCCACTTGTATGGAATTTTTCGTTTAAATGATGGTTTTTCTTAGCGAAAATCCAGTTTAGGCGGAAAGTGTTGTCCCTGATTAGCCTGTGCGGACTGCACCGGCTAATCTGGGACGACACGTTACGCACATGCATTAAGCCCTGTTTTCTCAGAACACGACACATTACACCTTCACGTGTAACCTAGACCTTGAGTTGACATGAATGTCTCATGTCTTCTGCATATTGTTTAAATGACCTTATAACGGCAGTAAAGTTTTATCAAAACGCTTCAAACGATTCAGGAGATATTGAGTTGACACGACAATGGAGGCTCAAAAATTTATTAATCCCCCTCTCCCCCGCCATGCTGCGGTGGATTCATGAACACACATAAAGCTTGTAATAAGCAACAACATTGAGCCCCCACCTGTAGCTAGACTGGTAACCAGCAGACGGTAGGTCTGGTTCACAATTCCTGTATGGCTGGTACCCTGTTTCTGGGGTGTCTTTCCTCTCCGGAGTCATGTGTGGCATCATGTGCGGGGAACCAGAATCCCAACTTCCTCCCCTAAACAATAAAAAAGACCAAAACATTTTAACCCTTTTCAGGGCTAAAACGGTTTAGACAATTCAATAGACACCAATCCTATCAAACTAAAATGGTTCTGAAAAACAGTTTTATATGTCATAAACAGAATTCAAACTGGCTTTTTCCAAGTGAACACAGCATTAAATATTTGAGGACAACTGATATGTGATATGCTGTGGACAACTTAGATGTGATATTCTGTGGACATCCAATATGTGATATTCTGTGGACATCCAATATGTGATATTCTGTGGACATCCAATATGTGATATTCTGTGGACATCAAATATGTGATATTATAAGGAAATCCAATATGTGATATTCTGAGGACATCCAATATGTAATATTCTGTGGACATACAATATGTGATATTCTGTGGACATCCAATATGTGATATTCTGTGGACATTAAATATGTGATATAAGGAAATCCAATATGTGATATTATAAAGACAGCCAATATGTGATATTCTATGGACAACTTATTTGGGATATACACTGGACAACCAATATGTGATATTCTGAGGACGACTTATATGTGATATTCTGAGGACAACAAATATTTGATATTCTGAGGACAACCAGTAAGTGAAATTCTGAAAACACTTTTGCCATAAATGACCTGTTTATCTACTTCAATTAAAGATACATTAAGTAAATGTAGATTCATACATTTCAATGAAGCAAAGATTAAATAAACTTTGTTGTGGATCCAGGGATTTGAATAGCCTTTGAAAACCAGGAGTCAAATGACCTATTGGTTAAATTTTCAGGGGTCAAATGAAATTGTCAGGGGTCAAAATACTGTCCAGATATTTTGTTTCTGGATATTTGTTGATTGCTCTACAAATTTTGTTTTGTATAACTTTCTTGCTTAACTAAAAAACAACGTTTTATGTAATATAAAATACATTTTATGTTATTTTCATGATGACATTTGCATCTAATTGATGCAAGGTAAATAATTTGGAGGAGTCAAAAGTGACGAAATATCAAAATGCTTGCATCAAAAAGCAGGATTCTGCTTCAATTGAAATGCCTGAGATCGATATAAAAAACTTGTGCACATCATTTTCAATAGTTTCATGTTGAAGACTAAACAACTTCATTTGTTGAGTTGACAATATTTCAGGATGAACATTATTTAAATTAAATCAGCCTCGAACTCGTAAAACTGGGCTTTATGCAAGTGCGTAAAGTTTTGTCCAAGATAAGGCTGTGCACTCCGCACAGGCTAATCAGGTATGACAATTTCCGCTTTATGGCATTTTTCTTTTAAAGGAAGTCTCTTCTTAGCAAAAAACTAGTTTAGGCGGAAGGTATCGTCACTGATAAGCCTGTGTGGACTGCCTGTAAGCCTGTGTGGACTGCACAGGCTAGGCGGAAGGTATCGTCCCTGATAAGCCTGTGTGGACTGCACAGGCCTGTGTGGACTGCACTGATAAGCCTGTGTGGACTGCACAAGCCTGTGTGGACTGCACAAGCCTGTGTGGACTGCACAAGCCTGTGTGGACTGCACAGGCTAATCTGGGATGGAGCTTTACACACATGAATTAAGCCCAATTTTCCCAGAGCACTGCTTTAATGTTCTCCCCCAGTGAACAAAGGGTCAGTTCATACCTGGGTACAGGACTGGTGGAGCTGCTACGGGTCACCTCCGTGTCCGTGCTAAGGGGCCGATACAGGGGCAGAAGGGGCTCCGAGTTGCGTGGGCGGAACATTGGGCTCTCTCGCAGGACACTTGCGATGGATAGGGAGCCTTCAGAATGCCGCTTCCTCACGTGGTAGTGCATATCATGATTGGACTGCTTGATTTGGAGTATTCGTCGGAACTGCTGACTTCCAAATAGGGCTGATCGACAGATGGATTCGATGACCGGGATGTAGGATGACTTGATTGCGTTGATAGCGTAACTGTCTGGTAAACCTGGGTTTGTAATAAAATTATGGTCACAAATACTGTTTAATCATTTATCATTTATAGCAATATAACTCAAAATTATATAAATATAATTCACGCAGACTGTGTTATTCTGTTCATGAGTCTATGGCATACCTGCAGACTGTGTAATTCTGTTCATGAGTCTATTACGTACCTGCAGACTGTGTTATTCTGTTCATGAGTCAATTACATACCTGCAGACTGTGTTATTCTGTTCATGAGTCTTTTACATACCTGCAGACTGTGTTATTCTCAGGGCTTTTTTTCCTGACTTTGTGAAGCGGCCCTGGCCCCCTTACTTTGTTAAAAAATGAGTCGCGAACTTTTCAAAATTGTGAAAAATGAGTTGCAATCTTTTCAAAATTGTGACAAATTGAGTCGCGAACTTTTCAAAATTGTGAAAAATTGAGTCGCAAACTTCTTCAAATTGTGAAAAACCGAGTCGTGAAATTATTAAAATTGTGAAAAACGGCCCATTTTGTAAAAATTCACGGCCATGTTAGGTTTGTGAATTGTCCTTTTCAAAATTGTGAATTGTCCTTCCACGGCCACTCATAAAGAAGGAAAAAAAGCCCTGATTCTGTTCATGAGTATATGACATACACTACACTACGTCTAGCGCGATTTCTGCCATCCACCACACATCACCGTGATTCAGCCCAGAGTGGACAATTACTATCTCACCGCGATACACCGTTGAACACGGTGATGTACATGTTCATTCACATTGCAGATCATATAATGTTGTTTTTTTAAACTTTGTATGAACATGTATTACATGCACTTCATAATAAAATCTTCGAATGTTCAAATCTTTTCTCTCGTGTTTTTCCTCTTTACAGAATCATTGTAAAGAGTCTTACATTGAGCGTGAGTATAGTTTGCGTTTCATGCGTCAGGTTTTGTTTCAATTGTTTCTGCATAAAGTTTCTCTTGTTGTTCTTAATTTAAGATTTGTTTTTTGTTAACCTTTCGAAAACCCTTGCTCGTTTGTGTTCATATATAGCTCGCCAACAATTACATACAAACATGTTACATGTACATGTAATTTGATATCAGACTATTTTTGTGATTTATTGTTTCTTTTGTTACATGTATTGGATTTAATAAATGTACATGTACAAATTCGATACATCCCCAGTAAGTATTAAATTCAGCGATATTTTAATATCATAGTCATGCGAAAAGATCAATTGTCATATTGGCGAGTGACTATGTTATGTGTATATCTGTTCTTTGTTCAATAACAAGTTCATTTTGAAATTTACACAGTATGTAAAATAATGTATAAAAAGAAATCGTAATATTATGGTAAATATTGATTTACTTATTGTGTTACAATAATGTTGTGCATTAAATAAATACAATGTATATCAAATTTATAAAGTATCGATAAGAAGTGTTGTTAAGAAATCGCAGTGAATTTAACGAGTCATAATTTCACATTTAGCTTTTTTTAAACTGTTTTACTCTTTTATTTCAGATACGACCAAGAATATGGTTTTCGGAAAATAAGGAACATAGTTACAACGCTGACGAGCTTTTTATTTTTTATATTATAAACATGTATTTAAATACTGATCATGTTATAAATATGATTTTTGTATACATGTATATGTATGTCTATTTATTGTACATATGCCGTATTACAATACGAATAAAACGCTTGTTTTCTAACGAAATAATAATGGAGAATGTGATGTCTACATCCATTTACTATATAAATAAAATGGAGAATTTGATGTCTACATTAATTTACTATATCGAATAAAATGGAGAATTTGATGTTTACATCCATTAACACATAACAGAACAGATGGTATTTGAACGCATCTTCTCACTTCTGTCGGTATTTTGTACTACAATCAAAACAAATATTCACACTCTCATCTACTCGATAAGACGGCGATATATTTTGATATTAATTAGGTTAATTGGTAAATAAAGAAACTCTAATTTGACAATCACAGAAACTAATTACCAATTAACAGATCTTTTATAATAAATAAAGTAATTATAATTGTTAACAATCAAGTTACAATGTATACAAATGTACACACAAATGAAACCAAAAAAATCTTGAAATTTGCAAAAATGATACGGTCTGCAATATTGAAATATACATGTTCATTCACATTTACCTGTATTTCACCACGAACCAACGAGGCCGCGGTGGTCCACCGCGATCGCGGTACCTGCGTAGTGTACCTGCGGACTGTGTTATTCTGTTCATGAGTATATGACATACCTGCAGACTGTGTTATTCTGTTCACGAGTATATGACATACCTGCAGACTGTGTTATTCTGTTCATGAGTATATGACATACCTGCAAACTGTGTTATTCTGTTCATGAGTATATGACATACCTGCAGACTGTGTTATTCTGTTCATGAGTATATGACATACCTGCAGACTGTGTTATTCTGTTCATGAGTATATGACATACCTGCAGACTGTGTTATTCTGTTCATGAGTATATGACATACCTGCAGACTGTGTTATTCTGTTCATGAGTATATGACATACCTGCAGACTGTGTTATTCTGTTCATGAGTATATGACATACCTGCAGACTGTGTTATTCTGTTCATGAGTATATGACATACCTGCAGACTGTGTTATTCTGTTCATGAGTATATGACATACCTGCAGACTGTGTTATTCTGTTCATGAGTATATGACATACCTGCAGACTGTGTTATTCTGTTCATGAGTATATGACATACCTGCAGACTGTGTTATTCTGTTCATGAGTATATGACATACCTGCAGACTGTGTTATTCTGTTCATGAGTATATGACATACCTGCAGACTGTGTTATTCTGTTCATGAGTATATGACATACCTGCAGACTGTGTTATTCTGTTCATGAGTATATGACATACCTGCAGACTGTGTTATTCTGTTCATGAGTATATGACATACCTGCAGACTGTGTTATTCTGTTCATGAGTATATGACATACCTGCAGACTGTGTTATTCTGTTCATGAGTATATGACATACCTGCAGACTGTGTTATTCTGTTCATGAGTATATGACATACCTGCAGACTGTGTTATTCTGTTCATGAGTATATGACATACCTGCAGACTGTGTTATTCTGTTCATGAGTATATGACATACCTGCAGACTGTGTTATTCTGTTCATGAGTATATGACATACCTGCAGACTGTGTTATTCTGTTCATGAGTATATGACATACCTGCAGACTGTGTTATTCTGTTCATGAGTATATGACATACCTGCAGACTGTGTTATTCTGTTCATGAGTATATGACATACCTGCAGACTGTGTTATTCTGTTCATGAGTATATGACATACCTGCAGACTGTGTTATTCTGTTCATGAGTATATGACATACCTGCAGACTGTGTTATTCTGTTCATGAGTATATGACATACCTGCAGACTGTGTTATTCTGTTCATGAGTATATGACATACCTGCAGACTGTGTTATTCTGTTCATGAGTATATGACATACCTGCAGACTGTGTTATTCTGTTCATGAGTATATGACATACCTGCAGACTGTGTTATTCTGTTCATGAGTATATGACATACCTGCAGACTGTGTTATTCTGTTCATGAGTATATGACATACCTGCAGACTGTGTTATTCTGTTCATGAGTATATGACATACCTGCAGACTGTGTTATTCTGTTCATGAGTATATGACATACCTGCAGACTGTGTTATTCTGTTCATGAGTATATGACATACCTGCAGACTGTGTTATTCTGTTCATGAGTATATGACATACCTGCAGACTGTGTTATTCTGTTCATGAGTATATGACATACCTGCAGACTGTGTTATTCTGTTCATGAGTATATGACATACCTGCAGACTGTGTTATTCTGTTCATGAGTATATGACATACCTGCAGACTGTGTTATTCTGTTCATGAGTATATGACATACCTGCAGACTGTGTTATTCTGTTCATGAGTATATGACATACCTGCAGACTGTGTTATTCTGTTCATGAGTATATGACATACCTGCAGACTGTGTTATTCTGTTCATGAGTATATGACATACCTGCAGACTGTGTTATTCTGTTCATGAGTATATGACATACCTGCAGACTGTGTTATTCTGTTCATGAGTATATGACATACCTGCAGACTGTGTTATTCTGTTCATGAGTATATGACATACCTGCAGACTGTGTTATTCTGTTCATGAGTATATGACATACCTGCAGACTGTGTTATTCTGTTCATGAGTATATGACATACCTGCAGACTGTGTTATTCTGTTCATGAGTATATGACATACCTGCAGACTGTGTTATTCTGTTCATGAGTATATGACATACCTGCAGACTGTGTTATTCTGTTCATGAGTATATGACATACCTGCAGACTGTGTTATTCTGTTCATGAGTATATGACATACCTGCAGACTGTGTTATTCTGTTCATGAGTATATGACATACCTGCAGACTGTGTTATTCTGTTCATGAGTATATGACATACCTGCAGACTGTGTTATTCTGTTCATGAGTATATGACATACCTGCAGACTGTGTTATTCTGTTCATGAGTATATGACATACCTGCAGACTGTGTTATTCTGTTCATGAGTATATGACATACCTGCAGACTGTGTTATTCTGTTCATGAGTATATGACATACCTGCAGACTGTGTTATTCTGTTCATGAGTATATGACATACCTGCAGACTGTGTTATTCTGTTCATGAGTATATGACATACCTGCAGACTGTGTTATTCTGTTCATGAGTATATGACATACCTGCAGACTGTGTTATTCTGTTCATGAGTATATGACATACCTGCAGACTGTGTTATTCTGTTCATGAGTATATGACATACCTGCAGACTGTGTTATTCTGTTCATGAGTATATGACATACCTGCAGACTGTGTTATTCTGTTCATGAGTATATGACATACCTGCAGACTGTGTTATTCTGTTCATGAGTATATGACATACCTGCAGACTGTGTTATTCTGTTCATGAGTATATGACATACCTGCAGACTGTGTTATTCTGTTCATGAGTATATGACATACCTGCAGACTGTGTTATTCTGTTCATGAGTATATGACATACCTGCAGACTGTGTTANTATTCAGCGTGCTTTTTTTTTTTTTTCAATATTCAGCGTGCTATGACATACCTGCAGACTGTGTAATTCTGTTCATGAGTCTATTACAAACCTGCAGACTGTTATTCTGTTCATGAGTCGATTCAGCGTGCTATTACATGTACATACCTGCAGACAGTGTTATTCTGTTCATGAGTCTATTCAGCGTGCTATTACATACCTGCAGACTTTGTTATTCTGTTCTTGAGTCTATTACATACCTGCAGACTTTGTTATTCTGTTCATGAGTCGATTCAGCGTGCTATTACATACCTGCGGACAGTGTAATTCTGTTCATGAGTCTATTCAGCCTGCTATTACATACCCGCAGACTTTGTTATTCTGATCATGAGTCTATTACATACCTGCAGACTGTGTTATTCTGTTCATGAGTCTATTCAGCGTGCTATTCCCGATGCTCTGATTGTCGTACCACACGAAGTCTGTTGGGAGGATGCTACGCTTTGGTCGCTGCCAGAAGGCATCAGACATCGGGTGCAGGTGGATCACATACTGCGTGTAGGAATACACTGGACACTTTGGGTCGCCTGAAAAAGTAGTTTTGGGTTTTAACAGTGAATAAAGCACCAGGATGGTTAAAATCTGCCTAGCAATTTAGAAGGTGAAGTTGTTTGAATGAAAAGTTGACAAGAGAACTGATGCCTGACAACAGACGAATAACGACTGACAAAAGGCGCTCCCAAAAGTTCACCCTGAGCTAACAATAAGTCTCTCCATCTTTAAAATAGGTTTCATACTGTTCATGACAAAATACACTGGACTACAACCACTTAACGGGAATAGTACAGCTTGACCATCCTTATTGTGTTTGAGTCATGAAGGTTTAATCACCTGGTTCATAATTTAAATGCATAAGGAAGGTTATGTATCCGGAGCAGTTGGCTGGGAAAACATGATAATTTCAATAACTAACAACCACTATGAGCTAAGAATTCCATTTCTGTTCTCAGTGGTCTTCATACAGGGGACAAAATGAGCGTCGCTCTGGGAATAACGGGTTTAAACAGTGACCCAGATAAGCTGCGTATCGGCGTTTTTCACCATATTAAAATGTTTAAAAACGCAAAGAAATTAAATATAATGCATATTGAAAACGCAATCAATTTGACTTTTACGCTTATTCTTTAAATTTGATGCGTACGGTACAAGTCTCGATCGAAAAATTCTTTGCTTAATTTCGATAATTTCTCATTGGAATAATTATTGTACTGCGGCGAAGATTTTATTCATTCCAAAGTAAGCAAGCGCCTGGATGACAGAGAAGCAAAACAGTCGAAGTTATTCAAACGCTATGCAGACTTAATTTCATAGCAAATTAAGTGTCTGACTAAAATAGTTACGACGTGAATGTATTTGTAAAGCGTCTGTACTTTCAGTTTCTATAATGGTGCGTAATAAAAATGTCTAAAGACGTCCGCGATTGTTGTGCAAAATATATGTCGATCGCAAACTTTTTCCAACCAAGTACAAACAACCAAATCATGTGTGTTATCGATTTGTTAGAAACTGTGTATGCAGCAGTTGAAGGTAGCGAGTTGACATCCAAAAACATGACGGAAAGTCCGTGATTAGAAAAAAACCTGTCAAAAGTGGAAAAATTCATATCCCTGGCCTGGTTAGAAATTGTTGATATTGATGGGACAGAAAAAAAGAGTTAAAATGTGCATTCTGCACCTAGTCTGTATAACAGCAGCAATGATTTTGAGGTATAAATATTTATAAATTATTTCACCCTATTTAAAAATTTAAATCACCCTATTTTTCAAACTCAATGGGTGAAAACCCTATTACCCAAATAATTATCTGGGGCGCTGTTTAAAGCATTTGTGTAAAGTGTCGTCCCAGATTGACCTGTGCAGTCTGTACAGGTTAATCAGGGACGACACTTTCCGCATTTATTGTATTTTGTGTTTAAAGGCAGTTTCTTCGTCATGTAAATTCAGTTTAGGGAGAAAGTGTCATCCCTGATTTGCCTATGCAGACTGCACAGGCTCATGTAGCCTGTAGGACTACACTTTACACACGTGCATTAAACCTGTTTTTCCCAGAGCAAGGCTCCAATGTTTTTCAGTACAGGTTCATTACTAATGTCATTGACACCCCATTTTCATGTTCCACACATACATGTTGTGCATGTTTGTCAATAACAGTGTAGGATGTGATAATTGCACGCTAAACACAAGTGGTCTGTCACCTGTATAGGACTCTGAACCCATACATGGCATGGCACTGTGAACAACAAAATGAGTAGGCAGTAAATTAAGTGACGAGATCTGGGCTTATTGTGAGGTTTGGAAATCCATAAAACCGGTTGATACCCCAAATGTATGTACATGTACATTGACAGTTCCAAGGTGGTTAACCCTGTATTATTCATTTTTAAGTACAGTGCATTTGTGTTGTGACTCACAGTGGGTCAACTGGTTTCTTGCATTAACCCTTTGCATGCTGGGAAATTTGTCGTCTGCTGAAATGTCGTCTGCTGAATTTCTAAAATTAGCATTTTCTTCCGATTTTTATTGAAAGAATACTATTAGAATAACAAACAGTTTGGATCCTGATGAGACGCCACGTTTTGTGGCGTCTCATCTGGATCCAAACTGTTTGCAAAGGCCTTCAAAACTCGGTTCCCGCACTAAAATAGTTAAATAAAGGACCTGTCACCACATGTAATAATAAGGTTTCTCTTCATCTAATGCAGCTGAAGTTTCACTATTTGAATAATGGGTTGATTTTTTTAAGTACAAACATCAGTTTATTGTTCTTGTCTATAATCCATTACAAAAACTAGAGCTTTGTCACTGACGTGACGTATACCCCCACATGCTGCATTGACACAGAATATTTTGCATGCTGCATGTCTCACAAAACAAGAGAAGCTTTTTTATGGCAATTTTTAAGAATTATTATGCCATTATCATTTATGGCCATTTTGACCTTTGAAATGTATGGCCCAGACAAGCTTATTTATGGCCATTTTTTACCTTTGAACTCAAAGTGTGACCTTGACCTTGGAGATATCGACGTAATTTTATCGCGCAACACACCGTCCAATAATGGTTAACAAATGTCCCAATTGATTTCAAAATCCCACAATGAACGACATAGTAATGGCCTGGACAAGCTCAACTATGGCTATTTTTTACCTTTGAACTCATGTGTGACCTTGACCTTTGAGATATTGACGTAATTCTTTCACGCGACACACCGTCCAATGATGGTGAACATATGTGCAAATTGATTTCAAAGCCTCACAATGAACAACATAGCTATGGCCCGGACAAGCTCATTTATGGACATTTTTAACCTTTGACATCAAAGTGTGACCTTGACCTTGGAGATATTGACGTAATTCTTTTGCGCAACACACTGTCCAATGATGGTGAACAAATGTGCCAAATGATTTTAAAATCCCTTGATGAACCACATAGTTATGGCCCGGACAAGCTCATTTATGGCCATTTTTTACCTCAAAGTGTGACCTTGACCTTGGAGATATAGACGTAATTCTTTCGCGCAACACACCTTCGCATGATTGCAAACAAATGTGCCAATTGATTTCAAAGTCTCACAATGAACAACATAGCTATGGCCCGGACAAGCTCATCTATGGCCATTTTTGACCTTTGACCTCAAAGTGTGACCTTGACCTTGGAGATATTGACGTAATTCTTTCGCGCGACACACTGTCCAATGATGGTGAACTAATGTGCCAAATGATTTTAAAATCCCTTGATAGATGACATAGTTATGGCCCGGACAAGCTGGACAGACAGACAGACAGACCGACCGACAAAGTGACTCCTATATAGCCCCCATTACCAATGGTAATGGGGGTATAATAATTCCTATTTTCAAGCAGTGATCAAAACTAAACTATCAAGGGCAACACTTGACTGATAAAATGAACGTAAAATAAAGCTTGGTCATTAGTAATGTAGGTTTACCATTACTCTGAAAATGTCTTGGTCAAACTTTTATGATTTCAATTTTAATGTCACACTGGTCACATCAATGTTTCTTTCTTTAACTCAGGATGAATAACCCTTTCCCGCTCAGAAGCAACGTGAAAATGGCTATATGCAACCAGCATAAAACCAGAACAGCCTGTGAGTAACTTGCAGTCGGTTCAGTTTTTTTTGCTGTTTGCTGCTCATCAGTATCTTAGGGTTGGAAATGAAGCCTTTAAAACTTGAATCTAGTAAGAAAGGCCTTAAATTGAGTTTGATTTTTAAGGGATAAAAATGAAACAAAATGCCCTTCTGAGCGGGAAAGGGAATACAGAATCATTTTGGTTATCAGAAACACAACAATCTTATATTCCTTTGAGCGCTGGAACCGGATTTTGAAGGACTTTGCAAACAGTTTGGATCCAGATGAGACGCCACAGAACGTGGCGTCTCATCAGGATCCAAACTGTTTGCTATTCTGATAGTGGTCTTAGAAAAAAATCAAAGAAAATGCTAATTTTAGAAATTCAGCAGACGACAAATTTCCCAGCATACAAAGGGTTATTCAGCCTTTCATGTACTGCTTTCCCTCCTTGAAGGTGCGCAGCTGTGAACAGCACTCACAGTTCAGGCACAAGAGCCTGTAGCCTGGCAAATGACAGACTGATGTCACGAACACCACAATTACTGCTACCAATATAGACGCAACCTCCACATGTTTATGGCATTTTGTATCAGCGGGCAAAGCCTAGTACTGAGGATTTTTCTATAAAGATGCTAAAAGCTACCAGCAATAATTGACTTGTGGGTGGAGGAAAAAATAGGTTAAATTAGATTCTATCAAGGAAGTGTAATTCTACTGGTAATTGTTGCTGTCTGTTTGTCTTTTTATGTGTGGGTGTCCAGTTATGAGTGACAAGTTATGACTCATTAAAGCCGCAGTGGAGTAAATGTGATACCAGAAAACTTGTTTTTGCCAATTGGAAAAATCCTAAAGCATTCTTACTAACCACCCTTAAATAAAAAAATACTTTGTTTGACTGCATTAACACACATTTCAGTGATTGTAAAACAACTGTCAAATTTGTGTTATTAATAAACTGCCAAGTACTTCAAACTATTGTAAAAGATCATATCAGCTGTGCACTCCTACAAGTTAACCCAAGAGCCGAAATAGAGTCGTGTTTACCAACTTAACATTCAGAAGTACATTGTAACATTTAAACCAGTTAAAACAGAATCAATAGTTTATTTACGTCAAAGTGCAATTACCCACTGAAAAAACTTTCAGTGGATCTGAAAAGTGACACATAAATTATACTGTTGTGACAGTATAAATGCACTAATTAGAAAATCTTAAAGAAGAAAAAAAAAATTGCTTGTATTTAGGAAACTAATACCGGTAGTGTAACAATAATAACTTGCATAGCCTCAAGATACTTATCTATTGAACTTAAAAGTTAAAACAAACCTTTAATCTAAAGAACTTTACAAATCTTTACATAAAATAAAATTATAAATCAAGCCAAAGCTATTGTATTGGTAATTTTATATCAAGAAATTATTTTCCCTAATTTTCTACCTTCCTTTTCAGTTCCTCTTTTATCATATTTTAAAATAATAACATAAGATATTTAACCCATTTATGCCTAGTGGACTCTCCCATCCTTCTGAATTGGATCAATTTATTTCCAAAATTAGGGATGTCTAATATATATATTTCTATATTTAGAATATTTCTTACAGAAATTCCTTTAAGCAAACAGCGCAGACCCTGATGAGACGCCGCATGCGGCGTGTCATCTGGGTCTACGCTGTTTGCCAAGGCCTTTTTTCTAGACGATAGGTATAAATGGGTTAAGGAGACTTGATCAGAAATAAGTGACTATATTTATTTTAAATATAATTGTTCAGGGACGTACTAGCTGATATTTTAGCATCATGCTGAAAGGTATACACAAAGATGTATTTATTTGATTCTGCTTTTTCATTTAATCACCGATTAAGTAATATAACCTAAATGTAAATAGCAAACTATTCATTTAAAGCAGGGATAGAAATAAGTAATTGCCCGTTCACCCATGGTGAGTAGATTTAAACAAGTCAATTTCAAAATTTGGTAGTCCATCCGTTTTAAAACAGCTCTACACACTTTTCTTGCAGTACCGGTAAATCAGTTTTTTTTAAGCATGAAGGGACAAAAATGTGCATACAAAAATAACTATTAGATAATAAAGACGTGTACTTCACTACTTGGTTCTGGGCTTCTTACTCTTTGGCCTGGCTACCAAATTATTAGAGATAGTTGCCCATCTTAGCAACATAACGTAAAAAATTATGTGTATCCCTGTAAACTTTGCAAAAATAACAAACACAAAAACAACTGCAAGTCATCATGATGCTGGCAACACAACAACTCACATACCGGTACACATGTTGAATGTTTTATAAAGGCATTATTAGTGCGGCACTGCAGGGCCCTCACTGGACATCAGGGGAAGGGGCCCAGGTCCCTCACGAGGGGGAATTTTCGCGGCGTTTCCCTTTCTCATTACTACATATGTACTGGCTGAACTATATTCATTGCCTTTTTTCATAATTTAGTAGATTTGAATAGATGTACTTGAAATAAAATTGAGATAAATAATCACTAGACACTTTTTCAAAAAGAAAAGAAAAAAAAGATGGATTTTTTTTCCAAAAAAAGGAGAAAAAAGGGTGCTTTTTTGATGAGGGACGGGGACGTTATTCGGCCCCAAAAAACGCAGAACGAGGACCCTGCACTGTGTTGAACCCGTATTTTGGTTCACAGACTGGCTCCAACAAATAGAAGTATCGGGTATCATAATGTATCTTGTGACTTTAGTATAACTGTATGAGACAACTACAAGTAAGCCAAATATTGCTCATTGGGTCATTGTCAACCTGAAATGGCCCACAAGTCACCCAGGGGTGACTAGTCACTAGAAGACGATTCTTGCCGTAACCCTCAGCAACAATTTTACTTTTTTCAACAAAAAATACAAATTAATTCATTGCAGTAGTCAGATGTCCTAAACCGAAAGAAGTAAAGCGGACGACATTCTGCGAAATTAAAAAATAACTTCACTAGTGACATACTCAAAATATGTTAATCCGACAAGGAGAGGTTCTTCATACGACATCTGACTCCCGCAATTAATTAATTATGTTTTTTTTAGACATTTAGCTCTACTTTCGTTTTTGTAGTATTTTCACACAAATTCCCTCGCATATGAACGGCCAAATCATGTATTTTTTGTTGAAAAAGTAAAATTGTTGCCGAGGGTGACTTTATGCTGATTTCGAGGGTGACTAGAATCGGCTTGAAGTCACCCCCAGGTGACAAGAATCAGCTTCATGTCACCCCCAGGTGACTACAATCGGCTTCATATCACCCGGGGATGACTAGTGCGGCTTAAAGACACCCTAGGGTGACAAGAATTTGCTTCTAGTCACCCCGGGTGACTTGTGAGCCATTTCAGGTCGACAATGAGCCCAAATATTGGGGTAACACTGATTTAATTTCTGAACAGAACCATAAGTAAAACATCAATCGATAAAAAAACTGTAATGACAATGGTCAAGCATCCGCATGATGTCTATCACTTTGATTTTTTACAAATTTACTGTGCACATGTCATGATTAGCCTACTTGTCTTCTTATCTCAACAAGTGTGAACAACTTTTTCACCATAAGAGTAAGTTAACCATAAACTATATTGTTATGAAATTAATTAATCAATCGGATTTGCACCAGCAACAAAAAGAAGCAAAAAGACAATGAAAAGTTGGTTTTAAAACTTTAACTAATTGTTTCATTCTACAATCAACATGAAATCAGTTGTTTTTTTGCAGGTACAGGAAAACAAGTAGTAGTATGGTGTAAAGTCCAGTTCGGACCGGTCCAAAAGTCTAAACCGTCTCATACGATCGTATCAGACGGTTTAGACTTTAGGACCGGACCGAATAATACCCGTCATAAACCGTCTATTACGATTCGTATCATATGGTTTCGGATCAGACGGTTTTACTTACGAACCGGTCCAAAAGTCTTTAAAGCGTATCATACAGTTTAAAACCTATCATACGGTTTATAAACCGTCTGATACGGTTCTAGCTAAACCATATGATACGATTCAGACTTTTGAATCGGTCCGTACACCATATAGTAGCGGTAGTTTATTAATGAAATGTACATAAGGTAGCTAAATACCAATATGCACTAAAGATTGTAAATTTACAATTTTGTAAATACCTTAAAGTTGTTAAAGAATTGAATAATTTTCTGATTTAAGAATTAAATTGTTCATAAAAATAAGGAGGTATTGAATACATTATATTTTGGGGACCGAGTCATTGAATGAGGCTTTTCATAGTTTCTTAAAGATGGCTTAAAGTGAATGAATTTAACATAAACCCGCAAACCCTGCACAAGTTAATTTTGAACATCAGATCTCTGTTTTATAAAGACTCGTTTAGAAACATTATCTTGGTCTCAAGTTATATAATTAAGGAGTTTGGGATTGCTTGGTCATACCAGGGGTGTGATTGAGGCGAAGTCAGAGGGGAGGAAAATTCTGTACACTGATTTTGACTACGCGAATCGCGCGCATAACGCAATGACAAACCTTAAAACAGACATTAAAATAAAACATACATTAAAATAAACAATTTCTTGAACTTCATAACACTATTTCTTTATGAAAACCTGTTTAACTTCACACTTCACATACTGAGGATGCAAAGTAAACAATATTTACTGTGATCAAAAACAGCAGTTTTTCAATGTATTCACAGTAAATGGACTTATTTAATTAAATATCAAATGGGGAAAACATTAATAAATATAAACAAACACACTTGAGTGTTCTTGTTGAGTTAATAATGTATTAAACTGAGTTAAATTAATATATTTTAATGTGTTTACCTTTCAATATTCTTGCATTTCACATCTTCAGTTCAAAACTGAGTTGAATTAATATATTTTAATGTGTTTACCTTTCAATATCTTGCATTTCACATCTTCAGTTCAATGCTATTTCAGTTAACTGAACAGTGTGACAAACATAATAAAGCAGAATATGCATATGAATCTGATTACACACAGATCCACTAACATATAAATCAAATCATGTTTGTCTATTTCCATTTTCAAACGATACTCTTCTAAATTGTTTTACTTCGCAAGTAGAGTGAACTCCAATTTGCAAACACTGGTTTCCGTGACACAAATTCACTGTGCACATTTGTAAACAAAATATGTGTTGCTTGTATCTAAAACGCAGTCTTTATCGTTTACAGACACATTTCATTTATCCTATCTAACTATATGATGACAGTCGCTTATTCGATTGATAATTGTCATTTGGATAAACTTAATTTTCGCTTTGCAACTGCGCCATTTGCAAACAAATCAGAAAAGAAATACCGAACGCATTTAAAAAGAACGATTTTAATTGGTAGATTGGAAAACAACAGCCAATGACATCGCTCGTTTCAAATTGCTTAGGCAGAATCTACCAGTGTACTATGCGGAGTGATTTCGCGAGCCGCGGATATTTCGGGCCGCTTATAAAAGACGTCCGCGGAATCGGACGTACCCCCTCTCCCCCCCCCCCNTTCCTAGTGAGGCGACAGCCCCATTGTCATCCTCACTGGGGGAGGGGGACAGAGCCGACTGCTCCTTTAAGGCTAGAAAAAAATCCTTCAGGAAACCAGCAAGCTCAGAAGGACTAAGAGAAATCACAAACTGGAAATCCTTCTCCTTCCGCCTGGCAAAGTCTCTCAAAGAAATCACTGACTTTTTCACACTTTCCTCCAAGTTGTCCCAGGTGTTTTCGGGACCACGGTCGCCCGAAGTCTGAGCTGACATCGTTTGTGAGTCTATGATTTAGCTCGCACCTGAGGCTCCTGACATGTTTGTTTCGGTATTCGCTATGACGTCACTCATTGACCAAGCGACGAGAAATGAGGTCAGGTTGACAAGCTTTGTTGACGACTCGATAACTCGGTGATTTAACCGAATACCTTCTTCTAATTTGCATTTCCTAACAAACACCAACAATTAGTTGTGTCGTTGTACGATCATATCGGTCATATATTGGCGAATTCTGAAAAGAAAATGAAATTTCAATAATATTTACACCGGTTTTCGAATGGTATGACCCGATATACACAACTTGCACTGTGACGTACCATCAATAATTGTGTAGAATTGCGTAATTGATCAATAAAGCACACTCTAGCGAATAATTTGTTGTTATCGACAATAACAGGCTAAAAATATCGCTATCGACATCACCATCAGCTTCATCATCATCCGACTTATGCCGTCAACAGCAAATATAAACAAATGTGAAACGCCAGTTGGATCTTCATAAGATCATTCTCATCATCACTACAAGGTACTCTATCTGTATATGTACGTGTATAATCTTTACCGCCAGAGATGGCAACCCTAGCAGTTGCCAGTAATATAAATCCAATATATGAATAGCACAGCTTCACCACATTAATAACTATATACACAATTTTGCACAAGTACATCATAAAGCTCGTATATACACGAAACAGTTATTACAGACACCGAGGAAGTACCTAGACCACACGTTATTCAGCCAAGAAGTCCCAGTTTCCAGACAGTTCTTTGTAAAGTCTATATAGCTTTTGGTATGTAAGTGGAAGAATAGTCTTCGCACCTGGAATTCTAGTGTGCACATTTTGTCTCTATATGAGGGTTGGTTTGGGACTATGGTTGACCAGTCAATAAGGGTCTTTGCTAGTATTGTAGGCGAGGTAAGTTGTGTTGTGAGATCCATAGACTCCAGTATATTCCAAATTTCACACATAACTGGGTCTCTTACATTCAGTGCAGAACACTGTAGCAAAAAGTGTTCCACTTTTTCGTTAGCCTCTTTACAGTTAGGACACACCCCGTCTATGGCATACTGGTTGAAGCGGCCCCTATTCACTTGAAGTATATAGGTGCCAGTAAGTAGCCTGAATCTTGCCTGAAGTCTGAATCTTGTGGGGGAGTCTAGTTACCTCTAGTGCTGAGGGACATCCAACTTGTAGCAGGGGATGAAGTTTGCCAGGTAAGTATTGAATGATCATGAATTTCAGGGAGGAATAAGTGGGGGCAATCCTGTCAATATAGTCTTTCCAGTAATTCACTACCTTCCTGTGTACTTGTAATCTCCACTGGGGTTTTTTAAGTGGGGTTTGCAGATAATCATCAACATCTCCTAGGTCATATTTCACAAGGAGAGGGAGAACACAGTTTATCCAAGATGAAGATTTTCCTGATTTCACCGATAGTTGCCGTATCACAATTTGGCGTTCAATACTAGATTCACTTTGACCACATATGTTGTTGAAGAAGTTCAGAATTTTCAGATGATAGATTGCTTCAACTGGTAGAAGCCCTGTAAGGATAAACACACAGGGGTCTGCAGTGTTGGTAGGTAGAGAAAGTATCTGTTTAACAGTTTTCCTTTGAAATAGTTCCAATTGTTTGATTAAAGGACTCTTCGGTGTGAATATTTCTATACCATAAGTGAGCACATGTAGAATAAATGACTTGTAGAGATCCAGCATCGACTTGCGGTCTAAACCGTTGTGACCGTGCAACCCGGCTCCAAGAAGACTGAACAGAGCACGTCTTGCCTTTGAGATGTTCCCTTCTACGTTCACTTCAGCTGTTTCACAGACAGATGTTGTTCTGGTTATTCCCAGGTGGACTGAGGTATCCACAGAGTTGAGGTCAATTTCACCCAGTTTGAAACGCTCACTTGGTGGGATTGTTGCTCTTTTAGAGGGTTTGATATTCAGGGCAACAGTCTTTGTGGGATTGAGGAGATAACGTTCTTTCGCAAATGATAGGGACATATCTATCATTAACTGCACATCTGCATGGTCTCTACCCATTAAGCATACGTCATCTGCACATGCCGAACTATTGGCAAGTACGGTGCCAATGCGCCCGCTCGTCCGGTGTCACTTAACTTATCCAACAGAGAGTTGACGTAGAACTTGTAAAGGTCCGTGGAGAGGATCCCTCCTTGTCGTACTCCTTGTGATATTCCGAAGGAATCACTGATTTGGGACCTATACTTTACAACACTGGATGAATTTTCATGTAAAGATTTTAGGAGGAGCCAGTGACCGTCATTTATTCCTGCATGGTAGAGTCTGCGCAAAAGTTGGGAGAGGTCTACCACGTCAAATGCAGACTTGGCGTCCAGTAGCACAACATGAACAGAGGTCTGTACACTCGCGGTAGTACTCCTCGAGAATAAAAGCGGCATTTAATGGGGAAGACCCTGAAGTAAATCCTCGTTGCGTTGGGTTTTGCACGTTTAAAATACAGTTTTGAGTTCGATTTCTTAAAATTGTCTCTATAATTTTGCACAGAGTAGGCAATACTGTTATTCCTCTGTAATTACCTACTTCGGTTGGAATGCCTTTCTTTTTAAACACCGGGGTTAGGATGCCTCTTTTCAAACAGGTAGGAATTTCTTTGTTACTGAAGATAGTGTTGATGATTTCAAGAATACGAGTTCTTAAGCTATCCGGGCCAAATACAACATGTTCGATGTTCACACCAAAAATATCCGCCGCTTTGCCTTTATGAATGGTTTTCAGCGCTTTTGTCAGTTCAGCTACTGTCACATGGTTCACTGGGGAGTTGGAGACAATATTGGTGATTGCGGATATCTCACTTTTAACCTGCTGTGATAGGTTTGATCAAATTCGGTGTTATCTGAGTCTTTTGCTAAGCACTCAAAGTGCTCTTTGAACCCCTCGAGAATACCCTCCGTTCCGGAATAAAGTGTTTCTCCTACATAAAGGTCTTCAACCACATGTTTCAATGATCCTCTCTGTCTATTAATCAGTTTATAAAAAAGTTTCTTGTCACCTGATCTGGAGTCTATAATCTCTTGCTTCTCATCACTCAATTTCTTGGCAGCACCAACCCTACATAAACGTCTAAATTCCTTCTTAGCACTCTTTCTCTCAATAAATATCGGGTCACATGAGTCATTCTTACTTCCGTTCGCTGTCCATTGTTTATTTATTACTCTAAGATTATTTAAGGATTGCGATATTTCTGAATTCCATACAGCTAGTTTGGGTTTAGTGTTTCTTGGCTTTTTCCTTTTTCCCTGTACTTCATGGGCCGCCTGGCACATAATGTCACAAATTTCAGTGGCTGACTTTTCAACCGATTGCTTCACACCTGGTCTAGCACTACATGTATCAAGCTTTGAAGCAGTAAGATCAGCATAGGTTTGTTTGTAAATTTTGTCCCACTTTACACTAGCCACAATGACAATAGTCGATTTAGCCTTGTTACAATCACCTGTTGGTTTTACGGTCAGCTCGAGTTTTATAGTAACTGTGATTGGCACATGGTCAGAGACATTTGACACTACTGGAAGAACTTCTTTGTTTCTGTATAAAAATCTGTTAGATTTCGTTGCTAGAAAGTTATCTATTTCAGATTCAGACGCCCCACTTGGGTGGAAGAAAATAGAGCCTACACAGGTATATTCTAATTGAAACTCATCCATGAAATTGTTAATGTAGGATCGTCTTCTATCGGAGGTTAGTGCACTAAGGTCTATATTGAGGTCCCCACCTATAAGAATATTGTGAGAGTTTCTAAACTTAGAGACAATCTCAAAAAGTTCATCAATAACGCCACAAAAGTCATCAACACTGGTACTGTACCCCCGACATGGCATGTACACACAGACAATGAGTGTTTTCATCTTGCAAGAATTTCTGTCGCAGATTTCCACACATTGAATTCTTTCCGAGCCTTCATGGAGGGGTTTGACGAAACTACTTATGGATTTGTCCCACAGTATGGCCACTCCACCATATCCACGGGGTAATTGAATAGGTAAAAGAGGATATTTATAGTCTGACCCTTTACCTACAAAGTCCAATTTATCAGATATTTTACCCAGGAGAGAAATTTGAATTTGGAAAAGCCAGTGTTCTTGTAGTAATATTATTTGACAAATTTTTGACAATTCTAGGATAGCATGTGTGGATGCCGTCATATCTTTACAGTTAAACGAGCCCACTTGCAATAACGTGTGGTCCTTGTTTGCTAAAACTTCAGAACGTATGAGGCTGTTCGGCGAAAATTTCGGGTTGCATCAGCTGGAGTCACTTCTGGCATACCAGGGTTATCGCCCTTATCCAATCTGGGACCTTCCTATTCTATACATAGATGGTGACGTCACTGCGTTATTGTCACCTCTATACTAGGATGCATCACATTCCCCTGATTTGGGGATTTGTGCTTCCCACAATTCCTTTCGCGCTAATACACAGGTCAGTAAGACCGGTGTGTACACAATGGGGACCTACCGGCATCTATTTGATGCAAGTGGCCAATTGCCATACCGTCAGACACAGGTTAAAACACATGACGTAAACAATCACCAATGTATATCAAAGCGCCAAGGGGATGCAGTTGTTATAGGCACATCGAACGGCCATGAAAAATACAAACATCAATGTGATTTCACTTAAATTGTCTACAGGGGCGAGATTTTGCTTCTACAGGGATGAGATTTTCCTTTTACAGGGGTGATATTTAACAAACACCTCAACAGAGGAAAGGACATTTTAAATCTCTCATAATTTTCTACATGATTCTCACGAAATCCTTGTGATTAAAACGATAAAGCTAATAAAAAAAGTACAAAGTCATATACCAATATACTTCAACTGAAGGGGGGGGGGGAATCTGAACGGTGAGCCAATTAACACAGAAACGAACTATTACCACTTTATATATGTATTGTAAAAGCTTTCACAGAGGCATGTGCATTTATCATCAAAGAAATAGACCCGAATTGGACACTGTAAATGATAAGTAACTTGAAACATTGAACAAAATGTCTGTCTCTGACAAGAAAAAAAAAGATATAAACATAATAAAAATAGTCAAGATAACGAGATAACTTAGACAAAATATCAACAAAAGGACTCTTTTTAGACCTTCTGAAAGTGTAGAAAATATGATGACTATTATATTACGAAAACCAGTTTATATAAGATATAATTATCTGCAATCACCATTTAATATATATCGGAGAAATTACTGATTTTGATTGGACAAGTATTGGATCAGCATGCATTAGAGAATGGACATTGGAGAGAGGACAGAATTCCCACAAAATGTAAATGTATATTATGTGAAAAGGTAGATAATACATCGACTTGTACTGCACAAGGTTATACATTATTTCATTTCCTAAAAATCAAAATAGACGTGAAAAACATAACAGTGGTGGATTTTGGTTTACAATAGAAATGATATCATTATTAGTCTAAACTTAGAGAGTATATGCAAATTTACGTGTTTTACACAAAAAGGCCAGATTGTTGTGGATTATTTGTTAACTACCCGGAAGTTATAATTACTTTAAATATATTAACTGAGTACACGATTAAACACAATTCTCAGATCACGGCCCGCTAACTTTCTACATCAATGTAAGAAGTCAGTCACATATTACACTTAATGAACATCAATGATAGCTATAACGTGAAATGGGATAACCGTTGTGATAAACAATTTGTATTCGATATCATCACATGAATATATTGCGATATGAACTGAGCAATATGAATTATTTCGGGCCTGATTGCTTTCATTAAAAAAATATGATGTAATACATTAATTTATATTGATAGTTGTAAGCAGTCTATGATAATTTTATTTGTAATAAGATATACTTAAACAAAAATATGCCACAAACAAAAGTCTCAACTGCAGCAAGCATGGCATATACATTTGTGGCAAACGTTGGTACCCTTGAAAGTGAATCTGGAAGTTAAAATTTTTGCGGTAAAACAAAGTTTGTATTTTCTTTCGTCGCTTTAAAAAAGTATGAAAATGACTAGTGACGAGAAATGAGTATTATGTCTGGTTTTCTGAGGACAGATAACAACGCGTGTATGCTTATATTATGTTTATTCCACTTGTCACACTTTATTTACCATCATAAATGCATATGTTATGCATGTACGCATGAATAAATATAAACCAAATTAGTCTTACGTTATCAATATTTATGTTCGTAAGAGTGAAATTTGGACATGAATATTTATATTAGAAAAAAGGGGAGTGTCTGCGAAATTTAAATTGTCAGTTTTTTTTAAAGCTTAAACTCTGATTTTAGATGCAGAATATTATTACTATATGACAAATGCGAAGAAAGAACAGAAAATCAAAATGTCGTGATACAGTTATACAATCTTTAGTAGGACAGCATCCAATAGCCCGTACAGAGATTACGAATACATGTACATACATGAACAGTGGTACCGGCAAAACAGAGACAAACGTGTTTTAAACAATAAAAAATAACACGGTGAATTATTAAATGCATTCAATTATATTCACTTCTATTCGATGATGAGAAGGGAGAAGACGGGAATGATATGACGATATTAGTGATAATGTATGGATAGGCAGCTGAAAGTTGTAATTATAGTTCCTCAACATGAAATCCAAAGGCCTCCCCTGTTGGTATGTTTATGTTATAGTTGAACTACAATTGAACCGAAATATAAAAGGTATTCAAAACCTGTGCAATACTCATCCCAAACTATAGTTCTAGACGTCACATAAACATTAGATAGATACGATATATTTTAAGAAATTGCATGCGCTCTCCGAGTTTTCATGTTTGTCATTTCCTATTAAAGGGACTGTCCACTAGATAAAGCGTCGCGCGACGCGAAACGATATTTTGGGAACCTTCGAGGATTTCTTATATAGTTAAAAAATACATTCGCCTTGTACATGAGCGTCCGTGGTCGAGAGGTCTAAACAGGTGGCTTTTTACTCTAGGACTCCAGGAATCCGGGGGTCAGTGGTTCGAGCCCTGTTGAGGGTTACTTTTTTTCCTTTTTTTAAATTGTATTCTTGTTTTTTACTGGAGATTTTTAGTTCAAATGTTTAAATTTATCAATATAAAGCATTTAAAGCATTTAATGACAAGCTTCAATACATGCCAAAATCTAGTGGACAGTCCCTTTAAGCGTGATCGCACGCACAAGCAGCGGTATATAATGCGTCCAATAAAGCCTTCTATCTGACCTCCGACCCCCGGACCCTACCCAATGACCCCTTGTTTTTATTCCAATTTATGGTGACACCGGAGAGGACTATGGGTTTAAACCCCGATCCGTCCGTCTGTTCGTCCGAATCTAGATTGAAACTCGGTAAGTGGATAGAGATTAGAGGGCAATAATGGGGATATGCACGGAATTGCAGTTTTCGTCAATAAAAAATGCTGGCTGCTATGGGTACATAAATCAGTAAGAAAAATCGAAAACATCTGCGATAATCTAAAAAGTACTATAGCTGGTTTGGTGAAACTTGGTATATTGATAGGGGGTCATTTTGGGCATATGCATGTTCTTGCATTTTTTTAGACTGTGTTTGATAAGGTTACATAAATCAGTAAAACCTGTCCGAAGAGTCTGGATCTAGCTATAACTCACTAAGTACTAGGTGGATACAACATTTTTCATTTTTGGGCGATATACATTCAGCTGTTGTCTTTATGAAAAGGATTATGAAACTTGGTATGTATATAGAGTGCCATTTGGGGAATCTTCACATTATTTAAGATTTTCCTTCCGAAAAAAATGTGGCTGCTATGGTTACATTAAAAAGTAAAATCTAGCCAAACTACTCGGTATGTGGATAGCTGCAAGCATAGCTCCCGTTAAACCATTGGGATGTAAATACTGCGAGGATTTTGACATCGATTTTGATCAGGATCGACCACTTTCGGTTTGAAATATCTTTATAATAACTTTTAATTAAATCAATATACGTTTCTAAATATAACCTGTCCAACGAAGTATACGTTTCAGTTTTTTATTGGTTGAAAATTAAGTAATTTAGATTCGGAAACTCCAAGATACACAAGGAGGCGAAATACCTGTATCTGTTTATATGTGTTTTTTTACATAGGTTAGTATGCGTTTTAATCGTGTATCTTAAATTTAGGTCATATTATCGGATGGTATGTAATGCAGCCGTTTTCAAAAAATCGTCGAACACAGCAACAAGTATTACGGACTTCGTAAACATATAATTTATGCATTGAATTGTAAAATATAAAGACAAAAACATTAACAATGTGTGGAATATTGGACAAAAATCTGTCATGCAAAGTTCGCTGACATATTTGATTTTGATAAACATTGGTGCGTATTAAACGTATTTATAAACCCACTAACTGACTGAAATGTGTTAGTTTGTTAAATGCTTTCAGATTTAGTGAAATAGTAGGTTCCGTGTTTATACATTTTCAATATTTTGTTTTGTTTACAGCATCGACATTTCTATTCTACAATTCTGAACGATTAACATGCAATAGGATTAGGGGNGGGGGGGGGGGGGGGGGTCTTCGAATTATATCTTTGTTTACTCTGTTTTATTTTTATGCGAAATATTCCCGCGTAACGAGTAAATATGAGTATTGTTGTCGAAGCAAACACAGCCTTTAAAGGATGTAATAAAATCAGTCACTGTTAAAACGACATGGTATTCCCAAAGAAAAGAATAACGTTGGCGGTGTAATGAATAGACAGTTTTCTCTTGTCTTCAGATGCAGTTTATCACCGCCCTTACTAAATGGCAGAGAGCAGTGCATCCATTATACTGGACCAGGTTCTCGATCAGTTGGGGTTCAGTGAACATGACATTAAACAACGAATATGTATTCTTGATAAGTGTACAATTGCTCGAACTTTGTCAGCACATAAAATACAAAAGCGTGACGATATTGATAGAATTTATGTGGGAAGTCAACGTAAAGGTATTGGTCTACAGTACATAAATGTCACAGATGTTCTACAGATATACAAGTCATGCTATTGTTTTGAAAGCGGTACCATTGAAGATGAGACAAGACGACCAGAAGCCTGGTTGGAATTAGACGGCACACGAACACATCCATGACATTATTTCCTTAAAGCCCATGGTGCGTTTGAAAAAATACGGCTTTATGGTGATATTCATCATCTTCTTATACGACGCTTTGGAGAAACATTCCTTTCCGCGAATAACTTCATGGCTAAAAACGACGACATGTTTGCTACGTCTAAAGGCTATCTTGGTAAACACACAGTTTTTATGCAAAGACAGGGTCCTTCCTGGCCAAAAAAGGTCAACACTTTTGGAACACGCATGCTGGCAAATCTTTCGCCTATAACTATAAATGACAATATCGAGTACGTACGTGGTTTACCATGCATCTGCAGCAACTTTTCAACTAATTGGTCTTGAAGAGAACAAAAGGGCGATTGCGCATCAACGGAAACTATGCAATACGTCGTAGATCTACCAGCATTTGTGGTTCCAGCGGCACAAAAAGGCACAGCGCACACTGATCTGCAGTGGAGACTATGCTTCACCTTAGGAGAGATGTATCTGCTGCGTTCGCTCAACAATACACATATGAAAGTGTACGTGGTATTGAAGTTTTTAGCAAAGTATTTATTGCAATCTGTCTGCCCTGAAATATCGTCGTTCATTATGAAAAACGTGTTGTTCTGGCAGGCTGAATCAACGCATTTCAACGATTTCCGGCCAGACACTCTGGTCACGTGTGTCCGAAAAGCTCTGGAATATCTCAAAGAGTGCTTGCAGAGAAACAATCTCCCCTACTATATGATACCAGAACGAAATCTTCTACTGAACAAGATATCTCGCAAACAACGAAGAGATGTTCTTAAAAAACTTGACGATATCATAGTTACAAACTTCAATAATTATTTGCTGAGTGAGCCTTTTTCCCTGACGGACAGTTTAAAAAAGATATGTGAGGAGATCGGTTTAGGACTTTTTTTAGCAAGATAGGAATTTGCCAAGTCAGTGTCTTAAATGCATTTGATCTAGCAATATATTATGAATCATTATTCAACAAGAGATGTTTTTTAAGTTGCTTCATGTACCATGTATGGACTGTTGTGATGCCAATGACATACGTGTACGGCCTGAACGTATTACGAGATCCATTAAGAGTTCATATTCCTTTAAGAATG
The DNA here is from genome assembly GCA_007657795.1 of Dreissena rostriformis. Classification (NCBI taxonomy): domain Eukaryota; kingdom Metazoa; phylum Mollusca; class Bivalvia; order Myida; family Dreissenidae; genus Dreissena; species Dreissena rostriformis. The sequence continues at coordinate 28,156 of VMBQ01005153.1, forward strand.
GACGTTTTGGGAAGCTTTCGAAGAAGCCAGTTAACTAAAACTCCATCGTATGGAGAGAAATTTAGAAAACTAACAGATTCCGTTCAACATATGGTATTGCCTGGTGACATACTCCTAGTAGAGGAGCGAGCTAAGTGTACAGTTAAAGGTACAGATATAAGCATAACTTTATATAGGAAGTTGAATGAAAAAATCGCGGAAGAAAATGGAGAAAACAAACATGAACAGGTCAAAAAGACCATCGAAATTTAAGGTGATCATTACAGTTATTATATTGTAGGAACAAATAACGCTCAAACTGGATTGATTTTTCGTACGACAAGGCTGATTAAAAGGTCGTTCCTTGAACTGATGTTATTTACAGATTTTTGTATCAATCTTCATTCGAATCTGTTCGATATTTTCTTAGCTGTATGGTTTGCCGATGATTGTTATTTTAAGCTGTTGACTACACTATTTGAGATAATACTGATTATTGTCACAATGTGGAAATGCCGAGCACGTTGCAAATTGGATGTATACATACAAGCTCATTCAACACACGAATATGAACAAAGAAAGGACCAGACGTCCTGAATAACAAAAGTTAGTGGCCAAGTGGAATATGATAATCGCACGGTCATTAACCCCAATTTAATGAATATGAGGATTAAAAAAAAAAAAAAAAAAAAAAAAAAAAAAAAAAAAACATNGATTTGTGATTTTATTTAATTGCATACATTTACAGGTTACCGTTAATTGCTGAAATTACAATTGTCTTTTTGTGCATCGGTAATGCATCGGTAATGCATGTCGCTTTCAACATGCCAATATTCAGATCCAAGCGTGCATTTTCAATTTTATATAATGAATAAATCTTACTATTTTCTATAAATAATGATCATTTAATACATTCAAGACGGGTTTTATATCCTTTTAAAAATATATTTTCTTTTTTTTTCAAAATACCTTTATAACATTTCATTTATAAACGTTTACATTTGAAGGTGAATACAATAAACAAAACAAATTAAACGTCGTTGTCAGGAAGTAGTATAGCAAATAATGGAGTTTCTTTTTGAACAAGTTTTTCCTCACAAATGCTCCTGTAGTCTTTGTAATACTGCACAGCCACCTGGCGCAACGTCGTCAAGCAGTCAACAATTTTCGTGAAACGGATCGACCCATTTTTTTCACCATACAAATCTTTCATGTTTTGCCTTAAAAGATTACATAAGTCCAACTGAGTGCTTTCTACTAACGCTGGATTGTCCAGCTCACACCTGTCCGACGACATTGTTATGATAGCTCCAACTAAAGCCGTTTCCCCATCGGTAAGTTTGAGTTTTTGAAGCCGATTAAACATTTCCACCATAAGAGACACGGACTTTCTTGACAGGAATCGGTCCGATGCCTCCTCTACGTGATAGATCAGCCCATTTATTTCTACGAAGATATTGTACTCCGGCTTGTATGTCTTGTGGAGCATCAATATGAAGAAGTCACAATGCGTGTGCTTCAGCAGAGAGATCTGATCTGTCAAAGACAGTTTCGCGAAGTTTGGGAGTTGTTTGGCGAATGTGCAATAACGGCCAATTACTGACTCCAAATTAAGAGCGAATTCCTTGAAAACATCCCATTGACCATCTATATCAATACCGTAGTTTTTCAGAAGGTTGTGATATTCGTCTTTAGGCACACCACTCATAGATCCAAACATTGCTACTTTTGTCATGTATTTTTCGTAATGTTCTTTAATTCTCGCCTCCCGTACCTCAGCATTAGACATTTCCTCTCCCAAAATTTGCATTTTATCCATATTCTGAACGAGGCTATCTATAAGATCTTCCGACACACGTACGTTTTCACACGTTTCCTGTAATTTCAAAATATTTCTTGAAAACATTGCTTCACAAACATCCAAAGCAGTGGAAACTGTAGAACTCATATCATTACTCGTAGCCCTAGTGGAAGCCTCATTCGGGGAGACAATCACATCTTTTCCCTCTAGCATTCGCACCTGTTTAATTGTCTCAGTTCTCTGGGCATAAGATATTCGTCCTTTTTTAACTTTTTCAGTCGCCATACCTAATTCAATGCATTTTTGAAAGCGGCAAGCAGAGCAATTAATTTTGGCATTTCCATGCGTTGTGTCGCAATTTTGGTTTGCCCGACAAGTAAAAATATTTCTCGACTTTTTCGATCCTGTGTTTTCCTCGCTTTTTCTTTTCAAACATCTTCTAAAAAAGTTCTTACACGCCTCGCATGTATAACAACCAAAATGTATTCCTGAAGACACCCCATCGCACACCAGGCACGGGGGAAATGTTAAACGTTTGCCTTTCGTTTTCTTCTTTTTACCGGCTAGTTCACTTTCATCACCAGCAATTGCCTCATTGTTTCCAGGCAAAGAAAAGGGTTCACTTGACGTTACTGCCCACTCTGACTGCGGTTCGCTTGGACTGTCTGTAGTACTATTCCATAGCAAGTCGTAAGTCACAGGCCTTGACTGTTCAATTGGCACGTCGTTAGTCACAGGCATTGACTCTGACTGTTCTACTATCAAATACATGGGAATTGCAATACTTCCTTGTGGAATAGGCTTTTCGGAAATGCTGGCAGATGGTACCAAGTAACACTTACTATGTTTTGATAAAGAACACGATAGTTCGCCATTCTCATTAAATACAAGTTGATGCCTAGTTAGATCTGCGTTTGACGAAGGTTTCATAACTTTAAAGTCACTTATATCCAATCGTGAAGCGATTAATATATTTTCATCATGTAGATTATTCTCAGCTGATCTACCATTAAGCGTGTCTCTTGCTATTGCCTCATACGACAGAGCATTTTGACAGCCATTCTCTAAATGTGACTTACTATCAAAACCGTGACCCCTTGCATTTGGATCTAGATGATTCGTTTCGTCCTCAGATAAAGGAATACTGACTGCATCATATGATGTTGGATCTTCTACAAAATCTCTTTTCGAAACTGTCGCCGAAATGGTGGAAGCTTTTGATTCGAATCTTGAAGCCATTCTTCATGCAGTAGTGCTTATTCTAAAACAAAAACAAAAAACTAACCTCTACATAATTTTACTATTATCAGTGTCCATTTTTGTTCAGTCTATTATATATAAGATACTATCGCCCATTGCGCATGTATGTCGTTTTGATGTACTTTCTTTAATGGAACGATGTGTGCTAAATAGGGTATGTTGTTTGGTTAACATTAAATGAGTGTTTTCAAGTACCCGTATTGATATTGTGTATTTATTAAGACTTTCATTGTGTTTATTATGGTTTGGTGTGTGTTTATTATGGTATGGTGTGTGCTTATTATGGTATGGTGTGTGGTATAATATGTTGTGTGCGTCTATTATCGGACGCCGTGTGTCGTTAATGATATTCTGAAATGATGTGTTGTCTGTTTATTACGGTATGTTGTAAGTTTATTGCGATGTGTTTTTAATATGGTATGCTTTGTGTTTATTATTTAAAACTGTCGCAACAGTGGTATGCTGCATGTTTAATGCATGATGTCTGGCCTACACTGATATGCACATGCATCATGCCATGCTGTGTGTTCATCAAAGTGATATGCTTTTATAATGGTCTGCCGTGTTTTTAATGGTTTGCTGTGTGTCAATCTCGCCAACATTGAGCTGCCACTGACCTTTATGAACGCATATATTGAAGTTCCGTTATATTTATTAAATGCACATTAGTATTAAAATCGGATTTTCTTGTTGAAAATAAGAAATGTATTATATAAATTGCATATCATGTAATTTCATCTGATGCATTTTTTAACAAGTCTATCTTCTTTAAATAAAGATTTTATTATTATTATTATTATTATTATTATTATTATTATTATTATTATACAGGATAAAAGAAAAACCAACCAACTTGTTGTAATAGCGTCATTAATCTGGTCAAACCCGTACAAGAACAAAGCTGAGAATGAATTATGGACGCGATTCCACAGTAAAAGTTAATGTTGCTGAGCTTATCTATACAATCAGTAGTGTACGTTCTTAAAATATTATAATGACATTGGTTTCGCCCCAGAAGACCGCCGAGGCGTTCCGTATTATAATGACATTGGTTTCGCCCAAGAAGACCGCCGAGGCGTTCCGTATTATAATGACATTTGTTTCGCCCCAGAAGACCGCCGAGGCGTTCCGTATTATAATGACATTGGGTTCGCCCAAGAAGACCGCCGAGGCGTTTCGTGCAATATAGCAATATTGACAAATACCAACAACCAGTGTGATACACGTTCATGTACATCATGTGATAAACCAAACACGCTAAGTTAGGAACCATAATGTTTATTATTTGCAGGTCATTACATGATTTTTTAACAATAAAGACAGAAAATGACGAAATAAAATTTGGATCAAATGACGAAATTCGTTAATTTAACAAGGCTCGTTGTTCAAATGTTGTTTGTGTACATATCGCTTAATAAACGTAGCTATATTTATCACTCATAGTTTATCATCACTTTATGTTTATGTTACAAATTTATGTAAATTCGAAACAGTATGCGAAATAATGAACAGTACTATAGTTTAAATACGGCCCTCATCAAACATGGTATTTAATAGTTATATGGCATTCGTTATAAACAACACGTAATTAACCCACCTGTATCAATGTACTTCACTTCCTTAATACACGAACATGTTAAACATGAAAATGTGAACTAAATTTCAACACCTAAGGTTATCAATTAGGACAGTGTTAACGGAAGTAATCCAGCAAATCGATTTGTTTCCCAGCTTTTTATCGAAATATTTTTTGGGGGTAAGAGCTAACATAAGAAACTTGTTACATATGCATGGAATGATTTAAACCTCAAACGAAAGTTACTTGTAATTAGCATTTTAGTTTATTTGTATCATGGAAGTTTACTTGAGTATGAACTATTCTTGCATGTTTGGTTCGTTACAAATGATCAAATACCAGAAACAAAATATTGTTCGGTACACTAGACATTAAAAGCATTTTTATTAATAATAATAACTTTGTCTTGGGAACGTTTAGTCGCCAAAATAGGTAATTAATGTAATTTAAAAACTTAACTTTTTACGAGCGTGCTCTTTTGACCTGCAGTTTTGTACGTATTGTAAAATAGATTGAAACTTATATATCCATGATCAGCTTCGGTTAAATCTTCATATAGAAATAAAGTGAAGTCCACAACGCACGACGATAACCACACGACCGTTTATCACGGGCGCCATTTCTTTTTGAGATGCATTAGTTAACCAGCCAATGCTACTTTCGAGGTGGCTCTAAGGACCGGCAGTTTTTTTTTTAAATGCACGGATAATTTTACATGGCGAGTAGTTTTTACGAACATTTTCAACATAGTACGCATTCGTTTAAAAATCGGACAAGTGTCATTAAGCGAAGATGAATTCATCTTTTATTGTACATAAGCAAACAATCACAACCAATTTAGAAACGCGAGGACCTGTATACGTTGTGACATGGTGGAGTTTTTAAAAGCAAATCGATGTTTTTTGCATGTGTGACGAGCAAAGGTCCATCCAATTAAATCGCTAACGACAAAATGATTTCTTTCAACAAATATAAGTTGCTGCATTCACAAAAAACATTGGTTTCTTTCCGATCGTGTACATAATTTTGCATTCTTCCGAAAGAGATAGAGCCAATGCCAGGTGGCGCTAAGAACAGGAGCTTGCGCAATTGCGCATTTAAAGCTATTATAAAGTGATATATTTTATGTAACGGTTTCGACGTGAATCATGTGTCAAGGACTTAAATTTATTAGTTGACCTCTTTAATGTTCAAATCTATCATTTGGGTCGCGTACGTTTTGACATACTAGGTACATTTAATCTGAACAAGTAATTTTCTATAATGCCTTGATGAATTTAAACGCTTATCTTTGTAAGATAGTAAAATTAAACGCTTAACACATTAATAATGATAATAATAATAATAATAATAATAATAATAATAATAATAATAATAATAAAATCTTTATTTAAAGAAGATAGACATGTTAAGAAATACATCAGATGAAATTACATAATATGCAATTTATATAATACATTTCTTATTTTCAACAAGGTCTTCTAACATAATACAATTTACAACAAATACATCATATTTCATCTTAAGCAATAAGAACAAAACATAAATAATCATATATGCATGCACACTAATAATGAAATATATCATAATTAAAAGAACCACACTTGTAAACACACACGTAGTCACGCAAGTACAAACACAATCATAACAAATGACAGACATAAAACTACAGTTACCATTTATGCAAGAACAGTATTCAAACATTAAACTAAGGTTATTTACTAAAAAAACAAAACATAAAGCATGTTCAGTTTATTTCATAAAGGGTGGTAGAAAAATAAGCTTTTACTTTTTTCATAAATGTCATTAAAGCCACACACCTTGAAATGAAGTACATGTTAATCAATACATATAGATGCAATTTGAAAGTGTGCAAAATTTTAATTAAATCTATAGCCTAGTTAGCAAGTAATTTAATATTATTTCGGTCGGGAATTACCGCTTTTAAAACCGAAAGTAGGATTTCTATATTATACTCCCATTTCGACAAACGTGATTATTTTTAAGTTTTAAAGCGCAAAATAGACGGATTTCTACCTTATTACCACCAGATATATTCTAATTGGCATAGATAAAATTAAATCTATAGCCTAGTTAGCAAGTATGTAATTTGTTATTTTTCAAACGGCACCGCTTTTAAAACCGAAAGTAGGATTTCTAGACGTATACGTCCATTTCGACAAACGCGATTATTTTTAAATTTTAAAGCGCAAAAAAGACGGATTTCTACCTTGTTACCACCAGATATATTTTAATTGGCATAGATAAAATATGTTTCTTATTTATACTTAAATTTACTTTGCAAAAAAGGGGGTGTGGCTTTAAATGGTTTGTTTGACGTATAGATTGGGGTAACGAATTTCAAATTTTTGTGCTAGAAAATTCAAACAAGTGTTTGAAATAGTTTGCTTTGGGTATTCGCACAAGCTTTAAATCCCCCTTTACGCAAGATCGCAAATTAAAGTGCGTATTTTGTGAAGGCGTCAAAAGGTCACGTATGTAGGTTGGGGTTTGACTGTGAAATGCTTTAAATACAATATCTGACGTGAAATAGTGATTACGCTGTTCGAAAGTCAACCATTTTAGATCTTTAAATAGGGTTTTTGAATTGGTGTTGTACTTTTTATTTAAAATATGTGCACCACAACGCTTTTGTATTTTGCCTATTCTATTAATTTCCGTTTTGGCCGCTGAACTCCAGGTAACGCATGCGTAGTCGGATATAGGTGAGATATAACCATTATAGAAGAGCTTACGCATTTCAAGGGTTAAATATGGTTTTATTTTTTGCAGAAGAAACATTTGAGACGACATTTTTTAACAAACTTTGTCAATGTGCAGTTTCAAAGATAGAGTATTGTCAATATAAAGGCCAAGAAGTACAAGCCTTGCATCACTTGAAAGATGAACATGCCCTCTTCCGAAAGGACCACGGAGAGATACACGATGGTATAGTGTAACTTAAAGAAATTTCAAAATTTAACGATAAATATGAAATAAACGCGACAACATCATCATTAACCTTAAGGTGCTTCCGACAAGTAGAAATGCATAAAAAAAACTCATTTGAGCATGACACATGATAAGCCGCGAGACTTGTGTTTCCAGCACTTGAATTTCTCGGCCAACGCGAGCAAAAACTCGCCGTTAAATATTTTATGCAATGGACATCAATGATATGTAAAATGTGTAATTGGTTACGTATAGGGTCAGAAGGCCCGTGTTGGCACGCTTATTAGCCTGTTTTACCCGAAAAACTAGGTTTTGCTGTAAAAATCGTAAACAACACACATTTATGATATAAATCACAGGTGTTTCCACTAAAGGTAAAACATCGAATGAAATAACACAGCTACATTAAAATTTTATGTTAAAGTGGACCCTGAAAAGCCCGTACCTGGTTGTCAATACAATAAATCCCTTTCTATTTATAAACATACCCACTTTAAAGAATTGTTCGTTCCTCTCATTTATTTCTGATCATTCAAGCCTGGTATCAATTTAAATTGCAACAAAAAAGATATAGCCTGTTACTTCTAAGAAAATCAATCTCTACAGAACGCAAACGCCCTCTGAAAACTGGGTTACGGCACTGACGATTCGACAAAAGCCCAGTAGATCATTACACGCACCCTAAACGTTTAGCTTTAAAATAAGTCCCCAAGTGAAATACACCAAAATGTTGCAGACAAATATATTATATAGATAATAATCACGCAGGGCATTTTTGCGATTGCTAGATTGCTTTTATACCGGAAAAGAAAATGACCTCTTTAGAAATAGGCACTACTTTCGAGCGTACTTCATGTAACCTCCAAAAGAATGGAATAAATATAGTTGTAAGTTAACAGCGTTTTCTCAATTTAAGATATGTACAATGACATCGTTATTCTATGTGTCCACTATGGCATAAGAATGTCAATATCCCGAATACCTTTCCGAATAAACTCATCGTCACACAGTTTCCTGTATTCTTTGAACATTTGTTGAGTAACTGGTCGAATGTTTGCCAAAATGCCGATCATCTTCGAGAAACGCTTCAACCCTTCTTTATCGTCGTATCTTTTTCTTATCTCTTCCCGTAATAGCGTAGTAAGCTCCAACTGGGAATCTCCCACCAGACTTGGATTTTCTAGCTCACAGCGATCGGCAGACATTATCGCGATGGCTCCTAGAAGTGCAGTTTCCTCCTTTGTTAATTTGAGACTTTGTAGTTGTATATAGAGACCGAAGTGCGCATACAAATACTCTCGAGATACGAATTTGTCAGACATCTCTTCAAGGTGGTAGACGTCGCCATTTAGTTCGAGACACACTTTTAAATCTGCATTGTAGTACGGATGACTTATGACTATACAAAAGTCTTTATGTGCATGTTTAAGTAGAGATATTTGATCGTTCAAACTGAGTTTTGAAACATTAGGTAGCTGTTTTGCGAAATCACAGTAGTGATCTAAAAACGGCTCGTAGAAATATTGACCTTGCTTCAACATTTCCCACTGGTTATCAATGTCAATGCCATAATTTTTCAGGAGGTGGATATATTCTTCCTGACTTACATCACTCATTTTACCGAAGGTATCGGCTCTTGCAGAATATTTTTCATAATGTCCCTTTATTTTTCTTCGCGAAGCTCTTCGGTTGCTGAGTCCTCTCCCCAGAAATGCATGTTGTCCAGCTTGGTGACCATCTTATCGACTAGAGACATTGTAACCTGACGTATTCCACTTGATTCATGCATATGAGAAACGTTATCAATGAGTCTTGACCCAAATATTGCAATGTGGTTTGACGAATGTATTGTCATTCCCGTTTGGGCTTCATTTGATTCACACATAGCAATATCTGATACAATTGTATCTTGAACCTCACTTTCTTTCTGACGTTCCATACATTTTACCTTTTTGATTGTCTCTGTCCTTTGCGTAAGCGATTTTCTCCCTTTTTGAACCTTTTCTGATGACATTCCCAGGTCTATGCACTTTTGATACCGACAGGCCGAACAATTTGTTTTCGATTGCTTATACGATATGTGACAGTTTCTATTACTCAAACAAACAAGAGGCATGTTTGTCTGCTTTGACGAAACACTTTTTTCCGTTTTCTTCTTAATGCAACGCCTGAAGAAATTCTTACATGCCTCACATGTATAACAGCCAAAGTGGACACCAGAAGACTCTCCGTTGCATATCTGGCATGGAGGGAAATCGAGCGTTTTGTTTTTTGTTTTCTTCTTTGCTCCATAGAGTTCAGAAACAACATTTATCGGTGTATTGCTGTTGAAACTAGGAGGAGAATGTCCACCAGAAGACATACCGGCACGAGTAGGATTTAACTGGGATGTTGTAAAACTCGTATGATCCGTCGTCTGATGAGATGATTGGTCCAATATCAGATGGCTCGTTTGATTACACGACTGAGAAGGAGGCTGGTCCAATACCAGATGGCTGGTTTGATTAGATGTCTGAGGAGCAGGTTGGTCCACTATCAGATACATGGGAATGGCAACCTTCCCTGGTGGCATCGTACATTGTGAAATGGCTGAGGAAGGCACGAGGTACCATTTGCTGGCTGTTGACGAAGAAGGCAATCCGTAACTCTTTTCTTCAGGAATAATCCTTTGCATACCTTTCTTTGATATTGGCGACTCGTTCACATCCATTCTTTCTGCTGTATTGGCGCGTGTAGCTATTATATTGTCACTATCATGCGTTACACATAAATCACATATTGATCGGCACTTGAAAATTTAACACGTTGCTCGCGTTGTCTTATTATATTCCACAGTCAGTGACAACTATGGCATGTGCTTCAAATGAAACTACGTTTTCATTACTGTCTTCGAGGAGAAGGCTGAGCAAAAAGGACCCGCTCGAAATTTAAACAAAAGGTCTCAAAAGACATATATGAGAAGGTCAGCCTTATCATTAAGCTTTAAAGTCTAACAGTTGGTGTAATAAACGAATGTCGTTTCCCGTTGAACATTACTTTAGATGTAATTATCATAAACACTTTCATTTCTTTTATTTTGAGACATTATAAATTACGAATGGATGTGGTACATCTAGGTAACACTAATTGCTGCTTTGATAAACACCTGGAAGTAAACGGAATAGTATTAGTTTAAAGAGTAAGTGGCGATGCTAAACATAATGGAATTACAAATTCTTTCCTGCTCCGAATTAAGCAATCGTTAAGGAAGATAAATGAAAGTCTAAATAAAAGTTCGACAGTAATACTAGAAGTGGCAGCCGTATCAGTACTAGAACTAGCAGCAGCAGCAACATTAGCAGTAGTTGTAGTAGCAGTAGAAAAAGAAGTAGTAGAAGAAGAAAATATCCGTAGCAGAAAGTCTAGTCGTATGTGTAGTTGAAGTAGTAGTGTAGTACTTAGCAAACGGTTTAAGTCCGAAAATGTATAATCCCATATATAAACTTAGTTCAGATTAATTATAATTCGTTGTGTATGAATATGAACAAATTTTATGGCTACCCCTGTTTAAACGTGTATTGATTTAAGTTTTCAACCCATTTATATCGCGCTACGATTCATGCTTACTGTAAATATCGAATAATGTGGTGCGGTACATAACCTCAAACACAAAATTTTGTATTGATCCTTCTTTAATCTGCTTCCAAAACGTTATCAAAACAATGTTAACACTAACAAATGTTTACTTACCCTAATATGGCCACAATATAAGATTCTTATACTAAAATCTTATCTTTCCAACGATACGATTAGATTATATATCCAATATCACCGAGGTCGTCACAACTAACTAGATCTGAGTCTTCTTGGTGCGTGTTCTCGATTTTAACCGGGCGACCTTTTTGCGATTGCGTTGTCATGATATTAAGATGATTAACTCTTTCTCCATTTGCTGATGTTATATATATACCATGTATTAGTTACTTCCCTTGATATATTTAATACTGATTGTTATAATGTATGTTTGCATCACTTCACATGTAGCCATCGAACTAGTAACACGCAATACAAGTATATACAAACTTATGGAGTTTTTATGATTGATGAACACATTATTATGAAGACCAACATTATGAAAGCGTAAAGACTTTTTCAGTAATCGTTGAAATTAGATCTGCGTTTGTTTAAAATCTAGAACATAGGGAAACACATTCAGGTCGCTGTACTGGTCTTTCCAATATTGACAGAAACAAATGAATTTTGGCGTCTTTATGTATTATATGTAAATATTAGTTAACTTGTTCATGAAATTAAATACAATAAATTAAAACATAAATTATGCCTAGTGTTTATGGTAGGGTGACTTTCAGCTCAAAAGGCCATTATTTCAAGGGGTAACCTGGACACCATATTGCAACAAGCTGAGTCGTATACCAAAATGACATTGATAGTCTGAAGTTTACTAAGCCACCGGCATAAATTGGCATAAATGGTGGCGAGCTAAGCTATCCAAGATGGCCGCCAAAATGGCCGCCATTTCTGTTTGTACTGGATAGTAATAAAAACATAGGTATACTTCTTGATATAAAAATGATACAAATTGATCTACTGGTGGAAATTGTTTATATAAGAAGTACTCAAAATGTGATGCATTCAGGTCATCTTCGAAGGTCAAGTTCAAGGTCATATCAAAGGTCAAAGGCCAAAAGTACAGAAAAAATATGGATCTTACCACATGTTTTCACTTTTTGGCAAAATATATACATGGTATTCAAGGTAATTTATGTATCAAACTAAAGGGCATTGACTGTACTGTATGTTTATGCAAACAGTACAACAATTTTGTTCCCATGGAAACGAAAATTATGTCTTTCAAAATGACGGCGATGTGATTATTACATTAAAAAGTGGCCGTTAAAACCTATTAATGATCATAATAACTATGTAAATATTCACTCAAATTTGATTATTTTCGTGGCTATACATAGGTTTCAAGGGGCAAAGAACACATAAAGATCATCAGACATTGTTTAAATTTATTATATTACACACAAATCCAACATGGCGTCAACAATGGCCGCCAAGATGGCCACCAAAACCTATTAATGATCATAACTATGTAACTATCCAATCACATTTGATGATTTTGGTGTCTATACAGAGGTTTCGAGGGGCAAAGAACACATTACGATTGTCAGACATATTTTAATTGTATTAAGTTACACAGAAATCCCACATGGCGTCCAACGACACAATACGAAGGACCACAAGTCCATTACTTTTGACGTGATGTTACTTGTTATGTGAAACGCCATAGTTTGGACCTGCCGCGATTTCTGTAGAAGGTAGAATACCAATTTCATATAATAATCGTACCGTCTGCATACCCAATCACCTATTTTTTTAGGTGTTTATTGGTTACGAGTAAGGTAGTTACAGCATACAAATAAATTAAGAGGGAAAGGATATTTGTTGGTTTCTGTGGATACTAAATTTTATTTACGAGTGAATTTATTTTGTTTTTTTGAGCACGCGTGGATAAACAAGAGGACCATGATGACCCTATAGCGCTCAACTTGTTATATTCTTTTGACGTGTAGTGCAATATTTAATACGCTGTTATTGATAACCTCCCTTGTTGTAAATATTATCAAATCTATAATTACTTCCCTTTAATATGTTTGTAATTATTTAAGTAGAGTTCAAATAATAGTAAGTAATTGTTTGGTTTACATTTATCCAAAATGTTATTGATGCCTGTTAAAAATACTAATTTTAAATACTTGGTTAACAATCTCATTTAATTCCCAATTATAATATTAGTATAGCTAATAATATCGACTACCGTTCGGTCAATAGTTTTAGTCGATATACCAATGGTAAATACGCCAATCGTTCGTATATTTAAGAACACGCGCTTCTCACCCAGGCGACCGGATTCAATCCAGAATACCGGCACTGATTTCCCTTACGGATTGCCCTATACATTAATTTCAAATTAAGCATTGAAATAGTGCTTGCAAATTTAGTTTTGTGGTGTAATCGCATATTGGTTGATAGATATTAATATAATTATTAAAATACTGTAATCAGAGCAAATAAGCTCTCACTGAGAGTCTCAGAACACAAATACGGCCAAACGATGCCTGCTGGAACCCGATGTCAAATTTGACAGTTGTTAAAATATCGCACGGTTAAATGTCTAAATGCAGAGCGAAATCAATGCAAATGGTGATCTGGTCATCGCGAAATGCTGAACAAATTGTTTATTGGTAAATTTCCACCTTTCTAGGAAATGTCATGCCAAATATAGTAATACTAAAACTCCTGAAACATGATCAGGAGACTTATTCTTGTTCCCGTAAGAAAATATTATACGATGAAAGAAATTCATCAAACAATCCAAGTCAATTTAGTTCAATGGTTAAAGCTGCGGTCTTCGCCTTTTAACGGTCAATGGAAAGGATCAGATGCCTAAACCGGTTTGATGACCATAGTTCAAGAACGCTGTGAGATTTGTTACTTCCATATATGAATAGTGAACAACAACGTTAACCTTTAACGTATACAAAGCAAACAACGGAGAAGTATGCTCATAAGAACATACGTATTTATGATGTCTATCACATCTACGTATCCCTGACGAACAAATTTGCGACCCATGGAAATGAAAACCTAATTGTCAATATCAGGCAATAAAATGCTAATGTCCTTAACATCTTTTCGGACAAAGTCATCATCACAAAGTGTCTTGTATTCCTTAAAGTACTGTTGTGATACAGGGCGAACGTTTGTCAAGGTATCGATCATCTTTGAGAAACGTGTTAACCCTTCTTTCTTGTCATATTTGTTTTGTATCTCTTCACGTAGCAAACAAATTAGCTCTAATTGTGATTCTTCCACCAGGCTTGGATTGTCTAGTTCACAATGATCGGCAGACATGATTGCGATGGCCCCTAGAAGTGCAATTTCTTCTTGTGTTAATTTAAGTTTTTGTAAATAAACGAAAATAGCAGCATTATCTTTGATTAATTTTCGGCTGAATAATTTATTAGCAGCTTCCTCAGCATGGTACATGAACCCATTCAGTGCTATAAACACGTCATATTCCGGAATATAATCGTTGTGGCTCAAAATTATGATAAAGTCATAGTGTGTGTACTTCAGAAGAGAAATCTGATCCTTCATACTCAGCGCTCTGAAGTTTGGCAAAAGTTTGGCAAAATCACACAACTTAACAATAACAGGCCCTAAATCTTCTGTAAAACGTTTATACAGTTGCCAGTTATTTTCGATATCAATTCCATGATTTTTCAAAAGATCGTGATATTCTTCTTGAGTAATCTCACCCATTGAACCAAACAATCCAGCTCTGGCCATATAGTTTTCATAATGCTCTTTCATTTTCATTTTGCGAATGCCCTCGTCTACCATTTCACCACCCCAGACATGCATTTCGCCAAGCTGTCTAACTAACTGACCAACGAAGTCTTTCCTTTCAGGACCATTTTTGATATATGAACTATTATTCTGTGATATGGCGTCTGATATATTTACATAATGATCATCACATTTAAGTGCGTCTATCTGTTGTTCGTGTGAACTGTGTGCTCTATTCGCATTGTCCGTTTGTATTGGACTCTGCGCCAGGTTCTTCCCGCGAGTTTTAAGATATTTAACGTGTTTGATTGTGATTGTTCTTTGTGACAGCAGTTTTCTTCCTTTCTTAACTTTGTCTGCAGACATTCCTTCTTCAATACATTTTTTAAACCGACAAGCAGAACACTTCTTTTTCAAATTATGATGTAATATTTTACAGTTGCCATCTAACATGCAGGAAAATGGCAATCTGGTTTGTTTATTTGTCAAGTTTTCGTCTTTTCTTTTTTTCAGACATCTTCTGAAGAAGTTCTTGCATGCTTCACACGAATAACATCCGTAGTGAACGCCCGAAGATTCCCCATCGCATATCTGGCAAGGCGGGAAATCTAGTGTTTTGTGTTTTGTCTTCTCAACTACTCCAAAACGCTCAGACAGAGTTCGATTTCGTGGAATACAGTTTGAAACAACAAGAGAACTCTGACACTCTGTAGACGCAACGTCACGTGACAATGGACCACGAGATTGTTGAGAACTTGCATGATCACACGTCAGTGGTTCCTCCTTTACTATTAAGTGCATGGGAATGGGAAACTTTCCTGGTGGGACAATGTCCTTTAAAATACTTGAGGGTGGAACAAGACAAGGCGTATCGTTATGTGAACATGCAGATGTCGGAGCAAAATCAAATTCAACAGGAATCCAGATCTGCTTTTCATTATCTTTTTGAGGCAATGTATTCACATTCAGTGCGTCAGCCATTTTTCTGGCGATTAGAGCATTTTGGCCCGATTGTTCTATGGATACTGAAATGATAATGTATGCCATTAACGTTTTGTTTAATAACATTACACGAGATCATATTTTTTTGATGTATGAAGTATGGAGAGAAAAATATTAACAAGATGAGAAAAAAAAAGAGAGAAAAAACTAAAATCATGATGAGCATCGATCTTAGTAGTGAGGCATTCTTTAAAAAAATACAGAACATAATATTTAGATATAGATAAAGCAAGTGAAAATGCCAAGAACAATTTGTGTACATGAACATTTAATAAAATCAACAGTTCTGACGGACAACAATCACTTTATAATCGTATAAATTGTCGTAACACATCAAAGATGTAGTTTTAATGGAGTTACAAATAATAACTTACACAAGCCTTTGCATGTAAAAAGGTAAGAGATGCTTCAATGCTGGTTGTATAAGTTTTGAGACAACCAAATATCTTTGAAATATATCAGTTTCAGTTTATTTGCAGAATCAGCAAACACATGCCTTTGGTCAGACACTAAACAAATATACATAAGACGATCACACAAATGTAATACTAAACAAAAGCCATATCACATAAATAGATAACTAAATTAATAAATAAATTAGGAATTGTTTTACATCGTAAGTGTTATCAAGAAGCAACAAAGAAGCTTACTAGCAAGGTAATTCATTTCTTTTTAACATAGGATTGTAAATAAATGTATAAATATTTCTTAATAGTCTAGTGTTATTACTGGACATCTCAGCTGTTAAATGTATACTTAATTCTTAAATCACGATAACGCATACATATACATAATGCGTTATGTTCAGATTCAACCATGTTACTGCTACACGGTTTGCATTTCCTGCTTTCTCTCGCAATGTTATTGTATCTATACTGGTTTCAATTTCAAATGAGTACAAGCAAGTATAAGCACTTAGTCTAAATCTTTTCAGAGCTTTTCTATGGCAAACATTATAAACTCACTCTATGTTTTTCAAATGCCTTATCCGTTTTAACTTTAAAATAATAAGCTAATTTAATCTGCGAATTTATTATATCAGATCATGAATGGACATATTGATCACGAAGACGTTGTTTGAGTTTTGGATATTGGTATGTTAATTTAACGTTCTCGTGCAATATATAGTAAAAGCCTAAATTGTCAATAAGGTTTAAATAGCTTTTGTCAAGCATAATTTTAAATTAGTGTTAGCCAACTTATTATCTGTGATATTCTTATGAAACATAGATATTTAAAGTTCATTTGGCAAATTGAGGAGTATCACCAGAATTTAAGAGCCCTCTCTTAACAGATAACAGATAATGGGAAACGGCCTATAGTTTCACATCTTTGAAATAGTAACTGTAAAATATATAGCCATCAAATGTATAGCTACATTTACAAGCACTTAACTCTAAATATCTAGATATTAAACATGTTCAATGTCATAATAACTTATACATTTTAAAACGAATTGTGTGTTTGGTTGGTTGGGTTTTATGCCGCTTTCAACATATAGGTCATATAACCACAGTAAGACAGGCATTCCAATGTGCTTCAAGTATTGTTTTTGTTTTCATACTCGGTATAAGTTTTTTTTTTCTTTTAAATGTTGTATTGTGTTATTATGCAAATGTTATCAGGTCTGCAGCTTTAAAAGTCCATTTAATATCTTTGATATATAAATCGAATCCGAATGATGTATATATCCATCTACACATGTAGTATAACATTGTAAAATAGACGTGTATTGTTAAAACATGTTAATAATATGTTTAATCTGTACAGCATGTTTATGAATATTTCCAAATTTGAACGTGTAAATGTACTTTGATATTAATTGAACTAATTTTCTTTATTTCTTATTTAAACTAAATCTGGCAAAACATAAAATAAAAATAACAAGCGTGTACTTACTTATAAATGGATTTGCAAATAAAATCCACCACTATTTATAAGGGGCATTGTCTGTGACAGAGTAATCGTGTCCTATTGACCTGTACTAGAGTTTGACCATATCTGTTGTGTTCGGTTGATTACTTTGACTACGGTGATCAGCGGATCTGAACATGTAGAAATGGTACGAGTGAATAACTAGTTATATACATGTATATGTTTACACTATTGAGCCTCGTCCTGAGAAAACTGGGCTTAATTAGGTGCCTGTAGATTTTTCGTTTCCGTACCAGATCTTTGAAAACAAAAATTTCACTGACCTATGTCCTTCTTATTAATAAGATACAATTATCTATTGAATATTTTGTTTTCTAGCCTTATCTCAGGAACTAATGATCAATATTTTAAAATCTGTTTACGTAGTATCCTCATAGGGTGACTATGTGCAATGTATGAAGCTCCTTTGCTGCAATCCTCTTTTCTTTGATGTATTGCCCTTTGATTACGCATACAATGATACACGAAGGGCATCTTTATAGAACTGCTCATTTCTGCCTACAGCTCAACATCTAAGATCCGTAATATGATATCCCAGATGGTGGACCAGCGCACATTGTCTGGTTTTTCTGTTCCTTCTATTTTTAAGGGAGTTATTGAACTTTCTATAAAAAAAACCGAAAGTTGTATTGTGTTACAAGATATTAGCCAATTTCAATTGCATTTTAGCCAGCTATCTTAAGGCAAATGCGCATATCGTTTTGTTAACACGCTTTCAACTAACGGTAAACCCAGCATTGGACAGAGCGCATCGCGGAACATTAGTTTCACTTATCTTCACTTATGTTATCGCTGCTTAAATATGTGTTTGTCGCCACAACTTGTACACATTTCGGACTTTCGTCGAAGTTTTAACAATAAACCCGCATTGTCGTTTCGTGCAATATTTGATTATAGTAAGATAGTGCAAACGTTTTGGTTTCGATAGTCGGTAAAGACAAGTACGACTTAGACTGTTGATAACCCAAACTCACGTGATAATAAAATCAGTTGTTATAAAATCGCAAGATGAATTTTCATATGAACATTTGTATAACATCAAGGCATATGTGTTGACGGATCACCAGTTAATAGACTTGTTTGTAGGCGAAATTAAAACGTTTAAATATTAGACGAAGAATGTAAGATTTTCCTCCATCTAATAATAGAGCTGCTGTAATGAAAAGTATAATGATGGGATACCATGAAAATTTACTTAGACACACAATTAATGCAGTCTGAAGATATTTTAAAATTAAATTAAACGGTCAACACTTAAAAAATATAATTCCAATATTTTCTTTGCGTTGTTCAAGTGAAAGCATGGGAATGTCTTGTTGAGGACGTAATATGAAGCGTGATTGCAGTACAGCATTCCTTTATTAATTGTTTAAGAAGAAGAAGAACGGACGCAAATTATGTCACAATTGGATAAGATATCCCGAGTCAATGTCCTGAACTCACATCATTTGTTCAACCTTAAACTTCAACTATATTAGCATTAGGATAGACTTACAGAATGTTAAGCTTGATAGAGCATTTTATATCAGACATAAACAGATTATTTCTAGAATAGTAAGGAGACTCATAAAAACGTGTTCGCATAACATTTACCTAAGCTATCAATAGAATGTCATTAAAATAATGTGTTCTTTGTTATATCATGGAAAACCGACGTGTGGCGTTTAAAAGAAATAACATGCTGAGGTAAATGAACACATGGGATAATCAAACGTAGATCGTAAACGAACAATAATGCCCTTAGCAACCTATTATATTGGTGTTCAACGATTAACACGCTTATTGTCAACAAGTTGTTCAGAATATCTGCTCAGTAAACGGAAAAAAAGTGATTTGAATTCAGTTGAACACCAGATGCAACATTTTAAATCTTGACAGTTTTTGAAAGGTTTAACTCAAGAGTTTCGAATTACCAGTAACATACAGCCATTGACGGTAACTCCCCCCATTCAGATGTTCACACCCGTGTGTCTACTTATATTGAAATATATCGCATTCTTAACTATATAATTGAATAATGTTGATCGTATCGGGTTGAATTGTTCTTTATATCGACATCCATTTTTTTTAAGTCACCACGGAGTAAACAGACTGATGTAACGAAATCTCCTTCGGACTTTCCAACTGCGTGTTTTGATTGGCTATTTTCGTTTTTCGTTGACATATGTAAGGATTCGATTAAGCTTGTATAACAGTAAACAACTGCCACAATTATTATTTTATTTACAACTTAAACTTATTTCAGTTATTTCAATTAAACTTCTTCATCCATTACCATTACAAAATAAAGATAACCTGATTTATTTTATTTTTACCGACGGAAATTTCCAGTGGTTTTTTTGTTCACTGTTTAGACTGTATGAAGGCTATGCGAGTCTATTTTATAACGGAGTCATACCATGATGAAAACGGTGGTTATTTTAGCATGTTGTTCACAAATGACATTTTCTGCTCCTGCTGCTATTCGATGTGGACTGACATGGTGCGAAAATGTGGGATTCGAATCCTGCATTCGCCCACCGGAAGTTCGCACAGATATGGACTCTGATTGCTATTCGTGTGAGAAGCTGGATTCGGTCGGTAGCCCTTGTGAACCCGCAAACACAAGACAGGGTTGCGTCCTGTATTGTATAGGTAAGATTGAATAGTGCTTGTCTTTTTCGATAAAATTGTATAAAATATGTAAGCTATATCCTCATACATAAAGTTAGCTTCACAAAAGGGGAACACAATTGAGTAATTTGGTAAAAAAGAGAAAATACACACTTACCGGGCTTACATGTAGTCATTTTTAATATTTATCTTTTTATTGATCAATTGTTGGTTATAAAGTACATTTGTTTCATCATGTGTAACCAGAAATATTGGATGGCATATACCATTTCTAGTATTGTAATGTGTTACAGACAAGGCTATAGAAAAAGAAAAACTAATATGGAACCACTCGCAGGCGTCTCTCAACCAGACGTGGCAGCGTCTTGTAGTAGACAAAGACATCAATATAACGATGCTTCAGAAAAGTGCGTTTATTATTTCTTATGGAATCAAAACAACGGATACATAGTCACGACGATAAAGCAACTTTAACGAAGACAAATGTTGTGCTATTGATAAGTCTTAAAGCCCACACATTGTATTTGCGTGTGCCTGTTTTCCGTTGATACCTATTCAACGCTTATTCAGGCATACACTCTTTCTACATGTGATTGTAGCAGCTGGACCTCAACAAAAGTCTTACATACGCTATTTGACGGTCGTTATATTTGATAAACCAGCACGTTAGGCTTTGATTGAATGACAATTTCATGGTAACGCGTATCCCCTACCGATAGGCTATCCGCCATCTTTATGGTATTTTCTGTGAACAATATACGATTCGAAATTCCGGTAAGGCACATTTACATGATGTTTGGCCTTTTGCACTTATTTATAAAGTTCATTCACATTTAATTATAAAAATAAATAGCGTGTTTTCTGTATATTGTTAAACATATCAATTATCGTATATATTATGTAAATTAATTAATGGATTGGACGAATAACACGCACTCCGCGAAACAACTGTTACAGATGCAGTAGAAAATGCGAGAAGACTAGACGATGCGAAAAGAAAGATAGAGCTCTTGTTGGTGCTCTTCCCAGCGCTTCTTACGCTGTGTGTGATTGGTCTGTTCATACTGCTGCTAAGTGTTTGCTGGAAATATCGCAAGTATCAGTGAGTAATAGTTAACATCCAGTACTTAATGGTAACTGACTCACCGCGTATTAGTATGAGGTTCAAATAAAAAAGACCTAAATGCATGGGGTTATCTTTCAAAGTGATGTGCCCTCGTACCTTTTGTCATTATGAGAATATTCTTGCAAAACGCGTTTATATAACAGTTAAAAGTCATTGATTAGTTCAGTTCCAAATACGGTCTATTGAACCAGAAACTAGAGTATATAACATATTTTGCTCCTTGAAATCCATACATGTAATACACCCTCCCCGGGGCCTAGTGGTAAGGGCGTTTGCCCTCGGAGCGGGAGGTCGAAGATTTGAGCCCAAACGAGGCACATTCTGAAGATGAGTGTAATTAATGGGTTTCGATTGCCTTCCTGCCAAGCGCCTGGTATAAAGGATTGGAATCGGGTGTAAATATGTTAATCAGTAAAGGTGCCTAAAGTCAAAACTGGGTAGACCTTAATCGAGAGGTGTGATCTTGACTTTAATAGTCAAACACACAGCTTCACTTTGTTAAGAATAATCTCTATTTATACACAAGTCTCATAATGTGTAAGCAGTTATTATGTGATAGCTCATCATAATTATCTTTCAATTACCTGAGAGAGGGTCTATTTTTCAGACATGTGGAGATTATTAGCGCCGTACAACCTGACGAGTGCTCTACAAACCCTGAGTCATATTCAGAAGCGCATTCAGAATCCGTCCAATCCGTGAATGAGTCCATTGCCAGACCCTGTGAGTCGGTTGAATTAATCGAAGTAAGCAACGATGTCACTCGTGAGGGCACTGGGGATGGCCTACCAGAATCACACAATTCTACAACAATTAAATTCAACGCAGCAGAATTTCGCGACGTTCGACTCAGTAACGTTTCCCCACAACAGAATGACAACCCATCAATGTACACGGGATCTCGTTCCATGCTTCGTAGAAACGAATCGACATTGTGTGCCTCGTCATAATATAAAATGCGTGAACCGTTGTAATAACATATTGTGCCAGAACAAAACAGTCGACCGCCTACATCACTATTAATAATAATAAATAAGGAGCGGATGCGGTATACCGGTAGTAGCATACCGGTACAACATGCAATACGAAGATATTTATTGCGCTTAAAATCAAAGATGCGATAACATTCTCGCTTTTCAAGTATACATACATGTCATCGTTGAATTTACTCTAGCATTCAGTGTTAAATTGAGCGATTAAAATGAAACATGTAATTTGCATGACTTTAAAACATTATCGGACGATACTGGACATGCAGCCTTTAGCTATATGGTAGTCATAACATTTTCGGCGCTGAAATCTGACTGGCGCACAATCGAGTCACGTCAGTTTATATCAAAATGTGTTCAAAATGTGTGTCCCTCGTCATAATTGAGGAGCCTTTCAAGAGTTTGAGATGCAAATTTTTAGAACATCTTGCTAGTGGCTCTGAAAACTAAGGCGTCCCCCCTCAAGCGATATTTGGGCCTTCGCATGGTGTGGAGCTTGTCTAATAACACCTACATACTCTTGTCGCCCAACTTCATCAACTAATCACCTGCGTTTTCTTTCTGCTTGCCAACAGCAGTACTGCTTAGCAACAGCAGAAAACGACAACACTACATTGACTTGGAAAGTCTGTAGTGATTTTCGAGTTATGTCTCGCGTTCTTAAAATTGAATCGACGTCATTTTATAGATACACAAAAGATGTATCACTGTAAGACTTGTCATCAAAGTCTCTGACGTCTTACTCGAACTGGTGTTAAACACATAAGAATAATTGTCAGCTATAATAGACAGGCATGAACTCAGAAATGTGTATGGCAGTATAGAAATATGCACACATAAAATATATCAATTGAATATTGCTACTAAACGCAAACAAAACCAGACACCTAACATAAGAAAATGCCACATTTTAAATATGTATACGCCTGGCCGTATTGCCGCTGCTCTACTGAGGACCCATAAAAGAAGTCAACATTTTATCAGACAGGCGGCCTGAAGAGAAATTGAAATTTGAAACGTTTGAAATAAATTATAATTACAAAAACATAATTTTTCATGATAATAAAACTACACTTCTTTAAACTCAAAATACAACTTTAAATATTTTATTTTGATACAATTTATAAAATTGTGTAGTGATTAGAATCAATATACCATGCACAAATTCAAGCGTTTGCTGAATCTTTATCTATATTTATTTAAACATCGTGTGTGGAGCGGTCCTTATATCATACTACTTATCAGGCTCTCGACGGTAAAAGGTATATATAACTGTTTTAAGTGCATTATCCTTTTTTTTCAGTTGTAAGTTTTTTTAATCGATCTTTTGACACATTTACGGGAGGGTGGGTAGGTCGTGTGCCGGTCACACATCCTCTTAAGACGCCGTGGCCCTGCTTTACCATTTTTTTGTCTATGAACAGACCTACCGGTAGTCCCTACACGCGATCTACCAAACACTTGAGACAATACAAACGTAGGCATACTGGAACAGGTTAACTAGATACAAATTTAGCCTGCTAACCTATTATACTGTCTGTCACGTAGTCGCTTATTGTTCGTTTTCACGTCATGCGCATATTGCCATAATGACGAGATTCGCATCAATTACATTTTGCTACATTGCGAATAGGGCAAGTCCGTCCCTTTCCAATAATATTAATTACTCCGTATAAGGTGAAACGAAATATTCAACAACAACGCCATATACGAATTCTAGTCCAATTTAATATCTATTATAGTTCATATTTTCAGTCATACAATTACATTCTGATAACTACATGATTGGATCTTTACCGATCCGTTCGCCTCGAAATCTGTATCAAGTGTGTTTTTCCATCTGTTCACCTCTAGATCTAAATGCTAACTGATTATTTTCCTCCAACATTTGCCCCGTGAAACTCAGTTATGAATTCCATTGGTCAGTGTTCTATAGTGCTTATTG
>VMBQ01005153.1:57641-71375 GCA_007657795.1 Dreissena rostriformis
ATCCAATCTTTATGAAACTTGATCAGAACATTTGTTCTAACAATAGCTCGGCTGAGTTTGAAAATGGCTATGACTCGTTGAAAAAAATGGCCGCGGGGGGGGGGGCAGTTGTCCTTATATGGCTATATGGAAAACTTGTTGACGCTATATAATAGCCACATTTATTGGCAAATCTTCATGAAACTTGGTCAGAACATTTGTCCCAATGAAATCTTAGCAGGGATTGAAACTGGGTCATATGAGCTCAAAAACTAGGTCACTAGGTCAAATATAAAGAAAACATGTTAAAAGTCACTTTTTTGGTCCAATCTTCATGAATCAGCTTGCATTTTTTTTCAGAATAGTCTAGTTCCTTTTGCTCTCAGGTGAGCGCCTTAGGGCCTGATGGCCCTCTTGTTCTTTAGATGTTGTCCCACTCGCATCTGCAGGAGAAGTCACCAACTTGCCAATTTACAAGACTTTATATTTATTATATATACTTGCGAACCAAGCGCCACCTAGCCAACGGAAAAGCACGATCCGGAAACTACAGACGTTTCCGAATTCCCTCTGTACTCTACGGAGATTACTGATCATACTTAGTATATGTCTCTTTCATTGCCACAGACACGACACGAATATATATGCAGGATTTTACTAGAAAAATTCCAAAAATATCTTATGTTCTACCTATGCATAATAAATCACTTTTAGCAAGCCAATTAACTTACTTTATGAATTACAAGTTACAATTTCATATTGTTTACGTGGCAATTGTTTAACTAAGGGAGTTAATTATAAATTAAATTAATAATAATATAATAATAATAAATTAATAGTTAATTATAATGTTACCGTGAAGTACCATAAAGCATCTCATTTGACCACAACACCTTTCGTCATAATACGTCACACCGGAAAGGGAGAGTGCTCGATTGCAAAAGGAATTAGGCCAATGAAACTTAAAAAATTTGATTCACTGAACTATTTAAAGATTTAATATAATAGATGTCTAATCGGAACGGGGGGATTCCCAACTGAACACGCCGGATATAGCCTCACTCGATTTGTGTGCACTGCTCTTTTGCTAGAGTCCATGATGATTTTATGCAACCTTTTCTGAAAATCGAGTAATTTTAAGTGTTGTGTTATTACTACGGTAGTGCAGTCATCAGTTTCATTTTGTAATTTATGTGGAATTTATATATTTAGTGGAGAGGAATAATAAAATGTATGGAATATAGCGCTGGTTTGTTTGTAAAGAAAAGCAAGGGGGGTATAAACAAAATAATGTGAGAATATCTGACCCATGAGAAAACCGGGTTTGAGTATACTAGTTCAAGCTACCATAGCTTGACATCTCGCTCTGTTAATGGTTAACTTGAAGCTTGAACAAAAGTAAGCACCAGTTATATTGTTTTAAAACTAAGATCAGCAATAACATATATATTTTCATATTGGTATCATGTAATTTCAGGATGGTTTTATTGCTGACAAAGTGAAGAAAGCGGAGAAGCGTGTGGAAGTCTCTCCACATGACTGTGAGGCATGGAGTGTGCTCATCAGAGATGCACAGGTACAAGACAGGGATTTATATCTAGATATTTGACAGTATTATAACCCAACAAACATAGAGCAATCATTTCATATATTTATTTTAAGACCCAAATGTTCAAATTTTAATATACTTTATTTTTATGCCCCTGGTAGGGTGGCATATTGCAGTTGAACTGTCAGTCCGTCCGTCCATCTGTCAGTCTGTGTGTCCGTCCAAAAACTTTAACATTGGTCAAAACTTTTGCAATATTGAAGATAGCAACTTGATATTTGGCATGCAAGTGTATCTCATGGAGCTGCACGTTTTGAGTGGTGAAAGGTCAAGGTCATCCATAAAACAGGAAATTGCATCGTTAAAATAACGTACACATATGTCTACAGTATAAATGATATTATTAACAGTATTAATTTACATATTTTTGGTATAATATAATTTTCTTTTGCACGATATCAGTCTGCACAATTTACTCTTTTTTCTTCATTTTAGCTGAAAAGATTAATATATATTTCACAGTAACATCACTATGAACGGATGACCATAGTCTTAATTTATCTATTGCAATTAGGGTGGATATATCTGGTCGCCGCACAGGAAGGTTTAAGCTAGGAAAAAAACTGCAATAGCAAAATTATTGTTTATTGTATAATATACTGCTTTTTACATGTCTAGTTGTAATGCACGGCTGTAAAACACGTCTTGTTTAACCGTCATGTTTTCATTCCTGTGCATTAAAACTCTTACGCAAGGATCATCAACCAATTCAAATTGAAAACATTTTCTTTTAAAAATTAATCATTTTGTATTGTAGATCAAGACTATCGAGCAAGCTCGGCCAATGTATGAGAAACTTGTGACCCAGTTCAGCAACGCTGGACGCTACTGGAAGATTTACGTGGAACATGAGGTACGAACACTGCCTATTACCGGTACTCTGTCCAGTAATGTGCTGCTCATTTCTTTTACTATTTGAACTTCAAGAAATCGCATTTACTTTTATCAATGAATGCGATTTCTTTAATGTTTAAAATCATCAGCTTATTTGTTTATTGGATGTACAGTCCTCCTTTAGAAATTGATCATGTTGGTAATTGAGTCATCAATGTATTTTTAAGTTTGCAGGAAAAGTTTGTTGGAAATTCTGATTAATAAACATTGATGCAATTTATTTGTTCAGATTTTTAGTGTGTTATATAGGTTGAAAATATGCTAAATAACTATTACTAACAAGCCCAAATATTTTGTAAAAGTAATGGAGGAAAATTATTATTATAAAACATAATCAATACAGATGCTGATGCTTTTAACTTGAGATGTATTAACCTTTGTCGCTGCAAGATAGGCACATGAGAGGTTGTGTTAGACTGTGTCGCGCTTATTGCCAGTCACCTGCATAAACATGACTGGAAACCAGTCAGGTTATGTGGTACTGGGCAAAAACCCTGAGTGATTGATATAGGGTAGTGTGGGAAAGACAATACATAGGTAAAATAATGAGTCACAATGGACGATAGATCTGCTTTACCAATAAATAATTGTAAAAATATTGCATGAGTTCATTATTAACCCTTTGAGCGCTGGAACCAGATTTTGAAGGCCTTTCCAAACAGTTTGGATCAAGATGAGACGCCACAGAACGTTGCGTCTCATCAGGATCCAAACTGTTTGTTTTTCTGATAGTATTCTTTGAAAAAAATCAAAGAAAATGCTAATTTTAGAAATTTAGCAGACAACATTTTAGCAGACGACAAATTTCCCAGCATGCAAAAGGGTTAAGAATGCCAAAATAAAATGTGGAAAAAGATATGACACGTAATTATATTTCCATGCCAGGGATGTGGCAATGTGTTCTGTCCTTATGATGGTTACAC
Organism: Dreissena rostriformis; assembly: GCA_007657795.1. NCBI lineage: Eukaryota > Metazoa > Mollusca > Bivalvia > Myida > Dreissenidae > Dreissena > Dreissena rostriformis. The sequence continues at coordinate 61,047 of VMBQ01005153.1, forward strand.
CTTCCAAATTTAATTGTCTAAGCAAGGTCATACAACAAAAAATTACAAGGGTTTTACAACATTCTTCAATTTTACTCGAATTATTTATATTCTGTCAATGAAAGTTGGTGTCCAAATAATCGTTCAACAAACCCAGCTTGCAAGCGTATTAAAAATAAAAATCGAGTGTCGCAAACTGTTCAAAATTGTGAAAAAATAAGTAGGCAACTTCTGTCAATTGTGAACATTTGAGTCGCAAACTTCTTTTAATTGTGAAAAATGGCTGTTTTTTAAGAAGGAAAGCCCTAATGTTTGTAAAGTGTCATCTCAGATTAGCCCGTGCAGTCGGCACTGGCTAATTAGGCAAGACTTTTTCTGCCTAGACTAGAAGAGATTTCCTTTAAACAAAATATTTCAGTAAAATGGAAAGTGTCATCCCTGATTAGCCAGTGCAGACTGCACAGGCTTATGTGGGACAACACATTACGCACATGAATTAAGCCTGGTTCTTCCTGAACGAGGTTTATTTAATTTCAGCCATCAATAGTAAAAAAGTATAAAACTCAACATGTCAAGATAAATGTGCATCAAATAAGAAGAAAAACCTGACCCACAATTTTACAGGGATATTTGATGCAGAAATAGTGTGTGGTTAAACTTTGTACATATAATTAATTACCGGAACTTAGTGCAGTGTACCAGTAAATATTATTTCCTTTAAAATGATTAAGTGAATTTAATAAAAAAATGTTGATGTACAATTCTAAAATAACGATCAAGCCCACACAAGTCACTAAAGAAACAAGGATACAAATTTGTATAAATATTGTTTATTGACTTATAATCATTCTTTATGTTAAATAAAATTAATGTTGCGGAAATAACTGAGCACAAAGGGCTCATGGTGTGAGCTATAAGGGTCCCCGTATGTCCGGGGTCTGTTGTCTTATGTCATCTATTGTTGACTTTTAACTTAAAATATTGCACTAGAGGCCATATGAATGAATCAATCTTAATGAAACATGTCAGAAAATTTATCTTTACTCTTAGGCTATCTGAATGTTCAACACAATGATGAAACTAGGTCATTTGGTCAAATCGTCAACATTAGAGTCCTTGAACTCAGGTGAGCGCTTCGGGGCCTTCATGCTCTCTAATGTTGGCCCTCTTGTATTTTCATATAATAACTGTGTTTTATATTAGGTGAAACATCTGCACCCGATTGTATAAACGCTGGTTAAAGTTACCGCTCGGTTACTTTAAAACCTTGGTAAGTTTGCGGTTACTCAGGTTTAGTAACCGTCAAGGTAACTCGATTGTATAAACACGATCTACCGCAAAGTTGCCTAACCGCGTATAGTGAAATTTAACCACCGGTAACTTTAACCAAAACATTCCCACAATGCATTTTCTAGTGACGTAAATTTCGCGCGAAGTGTCACGCTACGATTTCGTAAACAAACAAAATAAACATCGACATGTATTTTTTTTTATCAAATTCATTTACAAATGACTTCACAATAAATAAAGTCATACATTTTACCAAAGTCATTTAATTAATATGACTGCGATATCGACAAAGGCCCTCAAAACATTTTGCGGNTGGTTGTTTCGAGTCCTCTTTATTGTTCCAATTTATGAAAGAATCTTGTCAGTTTGGTATAATGTCTGTTATAGACTGAATTCTTATTGTCTGTAATCAAGTAACAGAAAAAAAGAGTCATTTCCTGGTATTCTGTTTTTCATGTCATAAAAGAACAACAACTTAAGTTTCTGACTCAATGGGTATTCTTTATTTTCCAAATTTATGAATCAATAATTTCATTTGCCCTCATCGTTTCATCGTATGTTTGATCATTTGAATGAGAGTGAGAGTGGAGATTTTGTGCCAGCTGAAACTTGATGGGCTTAATACTGAAGTCCTTTGACTTATGAATTAAACTGAATACAAAACAGTGTTGTACTCACAATTTTATTTTAATTCACGTAATTAATAAGAAGCATTTGCAAAATAACAAAATGCCTAAGTTTTTTAAATTTTTATTTTGTTCAGGGTTTCAAATGTGAACAGAAATACCCACACATTTTGGAATCATCAAGTTTCACATCTTGCAGTAGACATGTTTTTTGCAGCAACATTTCTCGCGCTCTTTTGCTGGTTTTGTATGATCTACAACAACTTAAAGAAGACGAACATGCAGACTTGCATATGGAAATCGGTGAAAATGAGTTTGTCTTTTAATAACCTAAGTTAATTATGGGAAATACATATGTATAAGGTACTCATGATGTAGACAGGTTATTGAGAAAACAGGTAATTTTTTCAATAAGGTTCATTGAATACTTTTGTGATTTAATCAAATAGATTTGAAAATCTTAGGTTATGTTACATTTAAAGGACAGATTTAAATGTCTGATTTTGGTATATTACAAACACCCACAATAAGTAACCTGTATTTTGTGTTTGTGAAACTACATTTTACTTATTGGATTATTTGTTTGTAACCAATGCATGCTCCAGAATTATCTAGCATCTTCAGCAGCTTGGTTTCAATTTGAAGCTAAGATCCTCATATATAAATGTTATCAAACATAATATTGAGTTTCATGTATTGCATGCATCTAAAACCAAGAAATTGTTTTATTTATTTAAAAAAAAGCCATGATTTGAAATACATCTTATTTACATTGTGTAAGGATTCTGTTTGTCTGTTTCAGCTGAAGGCAAAGAACTACGAGAGAGTGGAAAAGGTATAGTGAATGAACAGCGGTGATGAAAGTATACATACAGTTGATTAAGCATTCATTAAGTTAAGTAATTATTTGCCGTGTAAAATTGATACAGAAACAAGAAAATTTGTTGAATTGATATCCCCCGCCAATTTCAAAATTTAGTGACGGACAGACAACACCAATTCTATATCCCTATGCCATTGGCTGGGGGGGGGGGGATTAAAAAAAACGCTGCATCTTAAAGAAAGTGTTAAAAGGACTCTAATTTTTTTAAGCTTGAACTGTTTTTTTAAAACAATTCTCATTAAAGCACTGTTTTCCCAGAGCAAGGCTCGTTTACAAGACTCTGTATTGATCATTCTTCTGTGTTTTCAGTTTACAATTCTTACTTGGACATACTATAGTCATGTTCCTGTTTTCAGCTGTTCCAGAGATGCCTAATCAAAATTCTCAACATCGACTTATGGAAACTCTACATCACTTACATCAAAGACACCAAGGGCAAACTACCCTCGTACAGGTCTGTCCAGGAGTCAGCACTCTTCACAAGTTGTCTCCCCTGTTTTATTGGGAAAAAAGGGGCTCATAGAGTTTTTGTATATTTTTTTGTAATTTTGTCTGTATACTTTTTCATCATATGTTGTGGAATATGAAAAGTGTTGAATGCTTTGTTCTTATAATGTTAAGACCACTACAATATTTTTTTTTGAGAACTATTGTAGTAGTCTTAAGAAATTGTCAAGCAATTACATTTTTTTATCTGTTAAGATTATGAAACCATAAACAATATAATGTCTGCAGGGCTTTTTTTCCTGACTTTGTGAAGCGGCCCTGGCCCCCTCACTTTGTGAAAAAATGAGTCGCGAACTTTTCAAAATTGTGAAAAAATGAGTTGCAAACTTTTCAAAATTGTGAAAAATTGAGTCGCGAACAATTCAAAATTGTGAAAAATTGAGTCGCGAACTTCTTAAAATTGTGAAAAACCGAGTCGTGAAATTGTTAAAATTGTGAAAAACGGCCAATTTTGTAAAAATTCACGGCCATGTTAGGTTTGTGAATTGTCCCTATCAAAATTGTGAAATGTCCTTCCAGGGCCACTCGCAAAGAAGGAAAAAAAGCCCTGGTCTGTGGTTGTGCAAAAAAGATATTAGGATATTCAAATAACATGGTGGGAACAACATACTTACAATAGTCTCAAACATCCTTACTTTAGGGTTTCTTTATGAAAAACATAAAGTTGGGTGTCGTTGTTATTTTCTTTCATTTGGTTCTACAATTGAGCAGTTTTTCAAAACACTTTGAGGGCATTTTATTGAAACTTTTGAAAAAGAATTATTTTAACTAAATAAAGAAAGAGAGAAAAGTATGAATCTAATTATAGTGGTATTTTTTTTTAAAGAAAGCTTTTTTGATATTTGAAAAAAGAAGCCATCAATTGTTTGTACAAAGATACTTGTGGCAATGTAAGGCTTCTTTTAGTGAAGCACTTCTCTTTGTGTAAGATATCTGTGAAAACTTCAAAAATAGTATTTAATATATATTATATTGATTTTCTTTAGATATTGAAATGATAGATTGTCATATGAAGTAAATTTTTATTTTCAATTTATGTACACATGTTTACCCAGAAATGCTGGTTGTTTGTTATTGCTTACTAATTCTAATTAAAACATATAAAGTAGATTATCAATTGAAAATCTTGATTTCTGTGATAACTGGTGAAGTAAAATGTATAATGTACCAAAATCAACAAATATCCTCTATTTGTGAATTTTAACAAAGCCTTTCATTAATTTCTTATTCATGGTAATTACACCAAACAAATCGATTTACTTTATTTATTAAAAGAGAAATGGTTTTGTACTTTGATATGCATTGTCATTAACTGTTTTATTTCTCTGCTTGATTTCTAAGGCGTTATGAACAGTACCCCAATTTTTAAGGTAACTTAACGGGATCTATTACTTACTAGTTTACTTTCTTTGTTTTTTGCAACTCAAATCACACATTTCAGATTTTGAGAGAACAGTTGAACTGGGTAAACATTTATTCCACTTATCCATTTTGTTATGGGTAATGTATATACTTGACTTGTTGTATTTGAACATAATAAATGCATATTCAACATGTAAATGTTGCCATGGTATTTGACTGTATGCAGCACATGTCCTACTCTCTATCCTATGACTCTCTCTATCCCTCTGATTTCTTGTCAGGTGAGTACAATCTTTTCAGCCATTTATAAATTCAAAGTTGTGTTCATTAAAAATATACATGATTTTTGTACAACAATCAATTTACTGAACACTGAACGAGTTTTTATGATGAAAACTGTTAAGAAGGAATAATTCTTTTTCCAATTGCAAGACAGATGGATTTTATAGTTAATTGTATAGGAATCATTAACATTTTGTTGTAAATATCAACAGTCAGTAAGTTCGGCAATCTCGCAATTCTCGCAAGCATTTAAAATGTTTAAAGGCAATGTGTGACGGGCCGGCGATCTTTCCCCATGTCTGAACCAGCTTGACTAAGTTCATGCCAACAAACCTATTGATCTGGGCCCGTATTCACCAACCAATTCTTAGACTTAAGTCTAAGAATGCAGAATATTCTTTAAATCAAAATATTCCAGATTTGCTTTAATTTTGTTTCAAACTTGGTATTAAACCCCTCTATCTACATCATTCTTCATGCAGAACATTATGTTAAGGACATTATCACCAGTTGTAGCCTGTATATATTCAAACGCTGGACGTATTGTTCTTGGTTCTAAGTCTATTCTTTATTCTTAAGTCTAAGAATGGGTTGGTGAATACGGGCCCTGGTGCCTGGCTTGCATGAGCTCATTAGTACACATCAGTTAATCTGGTGCCCAGCTGGACTTGCATACAAATCAGTTAGTATGTTGCCCAGATTGACTTAGTTCATGCATACAAATCTGTTAGCCTGGTTCCTGGCTTGACTTAGTTCATGCATACACATCCATTAATCTGGTGCCTGGCTTGACTGAGTTAATGCATACAAATCAGTCTGGTGCCCAGCTTGACTAAGTTCATGAATACAAATCAGTCTGGTGCCCAGCTTGACCAAGTTCATGCATACAAATCAGTTAGTCTGGTGCCCAGATTGACTAAGTCCAGGCATACAAATCAGTTAGTCTGGTACCCAGCTTGACTGAGTTCATGAATACAAATCAGTTAATCTGGTGCCTGGCTTTTCTGAGTTCATGCATACAAACTGGTTAATCTGGTACCTGGCTTGACTGAGCTTATTAGTATACATCAGTTAATCTGGTGCCCAGCTGCACTGAGGTCATGCATACAAATCATTTAGTCTGGTGCCCAGCTTTACTGAGGTCATGCATACAAATCAGTTAATCTGGTGCCCAGCTTTCCTGAGTTCATGCATACAAATCAGTTAGTCTGGCTTCCAGCTTTACTGAGTTCATGCATACAAATCAGATAGCCCGGTGTCCAGCTATACTGAGTTCAAGCATACAAATCAGTTAATCTGTAGCCCAGCTTTACCAAGTTCATGGATACAAATCAGTCTGGTGTCCAGCTTAACCGAGTTCATGCATACAAATCATTTAGTCGGTGCCCAGCTTGACTGAGTTCATGCATACAAATCAGTTTGTCTGGTGCCCAGCTTTACTGAGTTAATGCATACAAATCAGTCTGGTGTCCAGCTTTACTTAGTTCATGCATACAAATCAGTTCGTCTGGTGCCCAGCTCTACTGAGTTAATGCATACAAATCAGTCTGGTGTCCAGCTTTACCGAGTTCATGCATACAAATCAGTTAATCAGGTACCTGGCTTGACTGAGTTCATGCATACAATCAGTTAGTATGGTGCCAAGCTTCACTGAGTTCATGCATACAAAACAGTTAGTCTGTTGTCCAGTATACATAGAAAGAAGTAAACCTAGTTCCCACATTGACTTCAGGAATACAAATAAGTAATCCATGTGCCAAACTTGAAGTTTACACGCAAAAATTAGTTAGTCTGCGGCCCAGCTTGAATAGTAATCAGTTAATCGGGTGCCCAGCTTGAAAAGTTATCAGTAAGTCCGGTGCCCAGCATAAATAATACTCAGTTAGTCTGGTGCTCTGCTTGACTGGAGTCTGGCTATGTATTGCAGGGAGAAGATGGCGCAGGCGTATGACTTTGCTCTGGACAAGATGGGCATGGACATCATGTCCTCCTCTATCTGGAGCGACTACATCAACTTCCTCAAGTCTGTGTAAGTAGAACAGACCACATGTTCATTATTTGAAGAGAATAATTACAGATAAGTGTGTGTGTATTTCTAAGTTTGTGAGGTCCTTCTACGTCTGTGGCTCTATTATGTGAGCAGTGAGAATTGAACCCAGGTTACCCAGGTGAAAAGGATGAGTACCAACCACTGTGCTAACCAGACAGGTTTAATAATGATTAATTGATTGAGAAAGACCCACTCAATCGGAACTTTCTGCATTCTTCCTTTTTTGTGTGAAAACCATCAGAGTGAAAATACTAGACAGTAGACACAACAAAGCATGTCTACAAAATAATCATAATGTCGTTATATGGCTATAATGAATATGTCCAGACTCTGTCAGGAGCAATCATGGGTCATAATGTCGTTATATGGCTATAATGAATATGTCCAGACTCTGCCAACAATCATAGTGTTGTTATATGGCTATAATGAATATGTCCAGACTCTGCCAGATAATGTCGTTATATGGCTATAATAAATATGTCCAGACTCTGCCAGATAATGTCGTTATATGGCTATAATAAATATGTCCAGACTCTGCCAGGAGCAATCATTGGATCTTCATATGTCTTATTTTATCAAGACAAAATCATGGAATTTTCCCAAATTGTTGTGAAGTGCCTTGAATATGCAAGGACAGCCTAAACCCATGACGGCCCATGTGCATGTAAAACCTCGATCGATAAAATAGAAAATTATCAACTTTGTTGCATCTGTAGTATTATAAGAAGCTTCCATGTATATTAAACAACCTTTGATGCACGTAATATATGTTGTATATGCTATTTTTTTTATATCAGGGATGCGGTGGGCTCGTATGCAGAAAATCAACGTATCACAGCGGTGCGTAAGGTGTTCCAAAGGGGGGTCATCAACCCAATGATCAACATAGAGCAGCTCTGGAAGGACTATGGCCACTACGAAAATGTGAGTGCACGCTCTATACATGTAGGTGTGAACTCGGCATAGATGCTTGAAACTTTGGGCATAGGTGCTTGAAACTTTAGGCATAGGTGCTTGAAACTTTGGGCATAGGTGCTTGAAATGTCTGGCAATAGTCAATGTGAACTCAGGCTTTATAGATGTGCACTGGGCATAGGTGCTTGAAACATTGGGCATAGGTGCTTGAAACTTTGGGCTTAGGTGCTTGAAACTTTGGGCATAAGTGCTTGAAGCGTCTGTAAATAGTCAATTTGAGTGGATGCTTTACAGGTGTTTATGGGCATAGGTGCTTGAAACTTCTGTCAATAGTCAATGTGAGTGGACGCTTTACCGTTGTTTATGGGCATGGGTGCTTGAAACTTCTGTCAATAGTCAATGTGAGTTCACACTTTTCAATGTGAGTGGACTCTACAGGTGCTAATTGGCATGGGTGCTTGAAATTTGTGTCAATAGTCAATGTGAGTGAAAGCTTTTCAGATGCTAATTGGCATGGGTGCTTGAAATTTGTGTGAATAGTCAATGTGAGTTCACACTTTACAGGTGCTAATTGGCATGGGTGCTTGAAATTTGTGTCGATAGTCAATGTGAGCTCACACTTTACAGTGGTTTATGGGCATGGATGCTTGAAATTTGTGTCTATAGTCAATGTGAGTGGACGCTTTACAGGTGCTAAGTGGCATGGGTGCTTGAAATTTGTGTCAATAGTCAATGTGAGTTCACACTTTACAGGTGCTAATTGGCATGGTTGCTTGAAATTTGTGTCAATGTGAGTTCACGCTTTACAGGTGTTTATGGGCATAGGAGCTTGAAACTTCTGTCAATAGTTAATGTGAGTTCACACTTTACAGTTGTTTATGGGAATAGGTGCTTGAAACTTCTGTCTATAGTCAAAGTGAGTTCACACTTTACAGTTATTTATGGGCATGGATGCTTGAAATTTGTGTCAATAGTCAATGTGAGTGGACGCTTTACAGGTGCTTATTGGCATGGGTGCTTGAAATTTGTGTCAAAGGAAGAGGTGTAAAATTCTTCTCACTCACTTGAATTGCCAAATAATATTTTGCTCAGCGCTATAATGGGATAGAAATTAGTACTCGCTTGATTGGGATATTTTCATTGACAGCTTTTATTTTCCGTTAACATATCAAAGAAATTTCTATTTCACAATTTATTTGGAGAAAAATCATGTCTTGGTATGGTTGGCTGTAAAAAATGAAAAACTTTGGGCGACTTCAAAGTAAGGGTGAACTGATTTTGTCAGCTTGTAGCACTATACGACTAGTGGCTCGTTACAGATAAGTACAAAACTGGTTAAGGGTTAGGCTGCTTGAAAATTGTGTCAAGATTAATGTGAGATAAGACTTCTGTTTATCATTCACACTAAAGCATCATTCTATCATCAGGGCTTTTCACCCTTACATAACAGGGGCCGAAATTTGGCCCCTTCCCAATAGAAATAAGGTCTTTTTTTCCCAAAATTGATAGAAGAATTTCCCAAATTGTATTTTTTTTTTATTTTTTTTTACTTCGACATATTGGGAATCTCCCAAATTAAAGGAAATGAGCTCTAATATGATTAAGAATGCACCACAATGTTTCTTTTAGTACTTCTGCACAATGAAAAAGACCCTGATTCAACAACTTTTAAAAACACGGTCTTCTTATCGCGCATGAAATTCCCAATTTGAAAGGCTAGGGCCTCTTCCCAATTTCCTGATGAAAAGCCCTGATCATTCACTCCAAAGGATCCTTCTATAATGCACACCATGACATCATTCTCACTTAAGCATCATTCCAGCAGTATAATGGAATGTTGTTTTTTTTTTGTTTTTTTTTGCCTGACATGCATTACAAACAATGTATTGTAAAACCATTTATATTCGTAGGCATGTCAAATGTCGTAGTTTTTCAAGAAATGACTTCTTTGTGTGTGCGTTAATGCGTGGATTTCTGATTAAAAAAAAAAGGAATTTGTGGCAATCATTCTCCGATGCGTTTGTGTTAAATTCATTGATCAGTCAACCCATGAAATCAACAAAAATTAATATCCCACGAATAATAATTATTTTACAGTTTTACAGGATATTAAATTATTTGTTTTAATCGTTAGAGTATTAACCCGCTGATTGCTAAGAAGATGGTTGAGGACCGGGCCCGTGACTACATGAACGCACGCAGGGTCTCCAAGGAGTATGAGGTGGTCACGCGGGGATTGAACCGCAACCTGCCCTCCGTGCCGCCCACTAACACCCCTGAGGAGGCTACACAGGTGAGGGGGACAGTCTGGATTCATGATAGGTTTTTTAAGTGAAATATAGAAGATTGGGTGAAAGAAAATTTGATATCAGTGAAAATACTAAGTATTTATTATATTTTTGAATGCTGTGAATATATACAAATAGCATGGGTCT